>LUCG01056561.1:0-15181 GCA_001633085.1 Carthamus tinctorius | reverse complement strand
GGACCAACAAAATCGTGTCACGTGGCAATCTGAATCAGCACCTAAGCTTTATTCAGTATGAATATCATACAGATTGAATAAAGCTTTATTCAGAGTGAATAAATTCAGATTGAATAAGCTTTTATTCACTCTGAATAAAGCATGAATATTCAAACTAAATATTGCCACATGACGTGATACTAGCGGTCATCACGTTTGCAATGAAATATGAGTTCACATTTGAACCTTACCCTATATATATGTGTGTGTGTATATATATATATAGCCAGGTTCAAATAAGAACTCATCTTTCGTTGTGAACGTAAGGACAGTTGAGAGCGCGCCACGTGGCATATTCAGTCTGAATAATCATTATTATTCAGACTGAATAACGCATCACTCAATATTATTCATACTGAATAACATAGCATTCACTGTAATTCAGTTTGAATAATACTGAGTGCTGCGTTATTCAGTCTGAATAATACATGATTATTCAGACTGAATATGCCACGTGGCGCTCTCAGCTGTGCTCACATTTGCAATTAAANATATATATATATATATATATATATAGGGTTTGATTCCGATAAGAAGTTGAGGCTAATGTGAGAAGTGAATGTGCATGAGATTAAAAGTGATCGATCAACCATTTAAATACACTTCTCATGTTAACCTTAACTTCTCACATGATCCTTCGCATATGTGTGTGTGTATGTATATCACATAATATCGGGGTTGTGTTTTAGTAAGAAAGAAAAGTGTCCATCTTTAGATTAATCATAAAAGATCAATACTAATAAGATGCTTTAGATTAATTCCCATAAAAAACATAATTCATGATAAAACTGATTAAAGTTTAAACATTTTTTTATACTTCTTATCTTAACTCTCTTTCTTATAAGATCTACATCAAATATACATGAATTATTACACATGGTATAAGCTTTACTATTACAATTTCAATCAAATCTCTTAAATTATTGCCCTCCATATGTACTTTTCATATAAAATATATAGTAAAATACATTTACAACTAGACAACTTTCAAATGATGTCCATTTGTGACATCAAGATTCTTTCTTTATTATACAGATAATATAAGAATCAATTTTAATATTATTTTACATGTTTTTTTCCATCTACAAAAATGCATGTTGGAAAATTTATATTGTAAATAAATAAATTACAAAGCAACCATACATAAAGTATTAATGAAAATAAATCATGTGAAAAGCTTTTAATTTATAAATACTTTGATTTTTTGTTCTTAAAAACTTTATTTTTTTAAGTTACAACTGTTAAAGCTTTAATTGTAAATCAATAATGGACACTAAATTTTTAAATATAGATAGTATTTCTATTTTTTGTTTTTATAATCAACCGTGTATGAAAGGTAACTTTTGTACATGGTCTCATCACGTCAACCGTTTATGATTGTCGACTAACCTTTATACACGGTTTTAGTTTTAAAGCCGTGTATAAAACTTTCATTTTAGCAACGGTTCAACAATAACCGTTTATAAAAGGGTCCGGATCTAACTTTTATATATGGTTTTTGTCATTTTTACAAGAACCATATATGATACAGCGCGTATGAAAGTCATATTTGTAGTAGTGGCAGTGGGATTGAGAGGGTTGGGTACGATAGCCTAAAATTACTCTATTAAAATACTTATTTATTTTAGTTATCCTATAAACTCAATTTTGTTGCAATATGTATCCCTTTTTCAATTTCTAAGCATATTTTCAAAATTTTGATCCCGAATACATTCATATGTGCATGTATATATCACAAAACATTTAACTCTTGTCTTAAAAATCTTTTGGATTTTGGTGTAACCAATGTTTAAACTACTTATAAAATGTTATAATAAAAGATAAGCGTTGATTCATATAATACATCAGAATACTACATAAAACAATTTATAAGCAACCGAAAACTCTCTCCCTCTCTCAAAACCATAAAAAACCATAAATATACCTTAGAGAATCAGATAATAAAATGAAATATGAACTAGTATTGAGGGTTCAACTTCTGGGTTTCAAATGCGAGATGTATAGCGTTATATTGCACACGTACACTTCTAATAAGTTTAACCAAGAAAATATCAACTTACGAGAATAAATAACAACCCTACATCTCATTCAATCTTATGGTTATGATCTATTTGTCAAATTACGTTAAACGTTTAGGGCAAGTAGGTAATTTGTATTTCAATGATTGTCTAAGTAGAAATTTTGAATACCTTAAATATCATTAATCTATTTAATTATATTTGATCATTTTTGGATTCACTACAACAAAAATAAGTTAACTGTACGCTTAAAAAAAACTAAGTATCTTAACAAAATATTTTATAAGACCTAAATTTATAAAGACAAAACAAAAAGAAACACAATATGTTTATTGGACGATTTTGGTCGTCGTACAACGATTTAGAATATTTTCAGAATAAAGTATTATATTAGTAATTATATAGGATGCTTTTAAACAGTGTCATAAAAGCCTATCTTTTTAGAGAACAATTGTATTTATAGGACATTTTTTTTCATATAGTATTCTATAAAATAATTAACATGACATTTTATTTGAAAATATTCTAAAAACTTGTTACAACATCCAAAAACGTCGTATGAACTCATTGTAACACTTTTACATAAACGCCTTTTGTTTGATCCTATAAAAATACTCTAATTAAAAATTATTTATTTTAAACATCCAATAAATTTAATTTTGTTTTAGTGGTTAATATTAATTCCTTACAATACTTACTTTTAACCATTTTTTTCGCTATTATATTTTCATTTTCACGGCCTTTTTTCACATTTGTTTTCACGATTTCTTTATACACGATTTAAGTCACATGTGATCTACTATACTATAGTACATATAACAAAAAATACATGCATTACCCATCTTAATGTGATAAAAAAGGTTGTAACATGCATGAACCTATCTATTTTGAAATATTACATATAATAAAATACAATGTAAAATCAAGGTTTAATATAGCGTGAGACGTGACGTGACGGCAAGATCAAGTCTTAAGTGTAACACCTTAGGCATATTCCATACCGGCCGTGGACGGGAGTGATGCTGGGTGTTATAAGTAATATCTCGGGCTTCCTAACAACAACGCGTTTTGGGGCCACATGGGCTGCAGGTTCTTGGAACGCTGCAGTTAAGCGTGCTAGGGTGGGAGTAGTAGCAGGATGGGTGACCTCCTGGGAAGTCCTCACCAGGTCGCCAGAAACAAAGCCGTGAGCCAGGGGGCAAAGCGGACAATATTGTTGTTGAGGCAGGCGGGATGTTACATTAAGCCTTACGCGTCACGGCGAGGACGCGACGTTTTTCAAGGCGGCAAAATTTTATGTCATATATTGAATCAAATAAATACATATACGTTATTTATACAATTTTATTCAAATAATGATGTTAAAAAGTGTGCATTCATATTACAAGAAGAAAAATTATATATATATTGTTTTTATAAAATAGTGTTTGATTGAATATTTTAGAAAATGAACATTAATATTCAAATAAGAAAATAGTTTTAATCATGAGACCATAACATTTATGAATTCGTAGAACTATGAGTGATGGAATTATATAAATTTATAAAAGTGTAAAATTTAACGTTAAAAAATATAAACACAAAAACAAAAAAGAATTAAAAATTAAATAATTGAAAAAAATCGTGCCTTACAAAAAACGCATGACGCAACACGATGTGGCACGCCTCAAGGCGCCATGGCGTGAACGACGTCTTACATAAATTTATGAATTGTTTCGTAATGGCGGAGACACGTCTTGCGTCATATCGCGCCATGACACGCCTTTTTGAACACTGTGTAAAACTCATAAATATCTCACTGAATATCTTACATGCTACCACATGTGATGTTTTTAGATGATAAAACCAATGTTCTAAATAGCGTGAGCTGTGATGTAGCCATGACAGTAAAGGCAAACTCAAGTCTTGTGAGTTATGAACGAGGCCACTACATATTTTAAGGTGAGCCCTAAGGTGACATATAATACACACATACACAATTGTGTATGTTAGTGTTTTTAATAATACCGTTTAACAAAGTAAATTCATATAAAGCAAAAGACTAAGAAAAAGAACCATTGGTACCAAATATATACATGTAATAAACAATGATCCTTATTTTTCATTTTTGGCGTCATTGTTTATTACATGTATATATTCGATACCAATGGTTATTTTTCTTAGTCTTTTATTTTATATGAATTTACTTTGTTAAACAATATTATTAAAAACACTAACATATAGGATACAATTAAAAAAATGTCCTATAAATACAATGTCTTCTAAAAACATGGATTTATAAAATATTTCTCAAAAGCATCCTATAAAATTAGCTAATCAGACACTTTATTTTAAAAATGTTATAAAAAACTTGATGCAACACTCAAAAGCTTCCTATAAACTTATTGTAACACCTACATATAAAACACTTTTTTTGTTTGGTTCTATAAATTTAGGTCCTATAAAACATTTTATTGTAACACTTATTTCTTTTAGGCTTTCTATAAACTAAATTTTATTGTAGTGATTTATCACTCACGTCACTACAAGAGAAAAAGCCTATAGCAACAAAAGCTATAGCAACGACTATGAATTAGTCGCTGTAGGTTAAAAATTAGTCCTTTTAATCTACCTACAAAGTTGAAATTAATTGTAAAATGAATAGAGTTCGACAGCAACGACTTATCGTCGCAGCAGGTGTCCGAATATATTAAAAATAACCTCACATCTTACAAAATAATGCGTCATAACACATTTATGCAAGTTAAGCCTTAGTGTTAAGATTATTTTTTAACATATTGATTAAGGTATATTTGTTTCACGGTGTATTGTTTCATATAAGTATTCGTTCACAATGTGTACATTTTTGACGTGTTTGTGAAACAAACAATATATCCATAAAAAAGTTTCACATAGTGAACCAAATACATATGCAAGAGCCACTTTGTGAAACAAGTATATATTAAATAATATATTAAATACTACCATTAGAAAAACAAATCATGTGAAACAAAACCATAAAATAGAAGTTTTGTCGGATCTCACAAAATTTGACGTTCTTAAATATTTAAGCTAACATATATATAAAATGGTATAATTTATAAATGTTTTATATGGTTTTTTTAATGAAAATGCTTGTTATGATATTTTTATATGAATATTCGATGAAAAAGATTAGATGTCTTTTGATGTAATTGTTACGTTTTCCCTAAAAACATAGAAGTCGTGACAACTCTAAAATTGAAAAATAGTTTATTTATTAAAAATTAAAAATTAAAAATTAAAAATTAAAAATTAAAAATTAACAAATGATAATAGACGAAGACAACTGATACGATTCAATCACATGTTCCATTCGTTCACTGAATGATTACATTTAAAAAATCATAATACTTAATTTAAATAAATAAATATTTTAATTATTTTAAACTTTTTATATTACTCATATAAAAAAAAAATTGGATTTGAAGGTCTATAAATAGGTATCATATGGCCCTCTTATTTCACTCACTCTCAAACTCCATCTTTCTTCTCTCATTTTCTTTTCTTCTCTCATTTTCTTTCATATTCTTTCGAATTAATCCCAATGGCAACTGTTGAGGTAATTTCTACTATTTTGGTTTGTTGCATTTTTAAGCTTTGTACTCTATAACTTACAATTAAAACGTTTTACGATGTTAACTGATATTGTTAACGAGGATTAGTACTAAATGGTGTTTGGTACAACATGTTGATTAATAATCTCTTCAAGATCTTACGTTTTCTTTGTACAAGACACCCGTCTAAAATGCTTGCATAGTTTTGGCATACTCGTGAAACAAAATGATTTTTTGACGATTTAGATTGAAAAATGTTTCTTTCGGTGGAGAATGTATCTCATGTTTTGAACGTCTTTGCTGGATGATTTGATTTTTCAGTTTAATGACATGATTAAGGGCATATCCAGCAAGGAGTGTCGCATTGTGTCATAATTAATTTTGTCTATTAATATAGTGTAAAAAAACTAATATCCATGAAACATGCTACATTGTAATTTTTTTTTTGCTACAACTGTGTTACATACTTACAATAGTATATTGAAGCTTAAAGTTCTAGTTTAAATGGTTAACTTTTAACAATGGTTAAACACAAAAACTATAAATCTAAATTGTTGAGATTAGAAGTGAATTCTTATTGTCTTTTATTGTATTTCATAACTATCATCAACTTTTATTTTATATTACACTAATTATTATATGTGAATAAAGTTTATGGATCTATATGAAGTGATTGCATCACATTGTTCTTTCATTTTAATGGATGTATCAGGTTGAATCAGCTACAAACACTTTCCCCGAAAAGGTGGAAAGCATCCCGGAAGCACCAAAAGAAGTAGAGCCAGTAGTTGCTGCACCACCTGCATCGGGGCCTGTGGCAGAGGAGGTGGCAGAAGAAGCTATTGTCGATGCTCCACCGCCAGTGGAAGAGCTAGCCACAGTGGAGGAGCCGGTGGAAGAGCCGGTAATTGTGGAGGCACCGGTGGAAACCGAGACCAAAGCAGTGGAGGAGCCTAATACTGAGGTAGAAGAAGAACCAAAGACGGAGACAGTTGAAGAAAAAGATGAGGTGAAGGCAGTTGATGAAGAAACTCCAGTGGCTGTGACGGCGGAGGCAGTGCCGGAAAACACTCCGGCGGTGGACGAGGCTGAAAAGGTTGTGGAGGAAGAAGAGACACCAGTGGCGGCAGCAGCAATAGAGGTGGTTTCCGCAACTGAAGTTGGAGGAGAGGAATAGAGAAAGAGAGAGCTCAAAATATCTATTTTTAGCATGGTCAAAGTTTGTGTTAAAAGCCAAGTGGCAAGAGATGATTGGATCAAAAGAAGTGGGCACCACATTGGGTTGTTTTAATTCAAAATAATTTCATTTCATATGTCATGTGTTCCTTCTTCCAATGTCGACTAAATACGACCTCCAAAAATACACAAATAACTCTCAACTTGACCGGTAAATATGTAACATCCCAAAATTTAGTACTTTATTTTAAATAATTAAATAAGTGAGTAAAAAAATATAAATGAAAAATCTTGTAGGATCGTATGTGAATTGATAAATCCTAAATATTACCCCCCATTGAGTTGGCCATTATCAATTCCACAAAACCTTTTTGAAAGTGAGAGAAAAGGTTAAGAGTAGGATGAATACAACCGAAAAAAGCAAACTAGAGTTTTTTGAGTTTTCAATTAATTTGAGGTATTTTTCTAATCTAAACTCATAGTTAAGTTTTTCTAGTTTAGGTATGATGTCTTGAAATTATTTGGAGTAAAAATCAACTCATGTTAAGTGGCTTGCCATGGATCCATTTAGTATATTTTTCCTATTGATTTGGATAAGCTGCTCTACCCATTTCAAATGATTGTTTTGAAAAAACACCTTTGTGAGTGTGTCTAAAGTAAATTTGATGTCATCCTCTGAAGAACTTCCTTAGTTTTTTGGATTTGGAAGAGAAAGTTCTCCTTCCCTCTCTTTCATTTTAGAAAATGTGTCACTATTAGACTGTTTAGGTCACAGGTCTTACCTTCCTAACTTTCACAATAGATTTGTAATTCTTGTTTTATAGAAAATATAAAAGAAAGAACTAAAAAGTGAAATTTGATGTGTTTGTATATTCAACCCCCTCTAGTCCTCTTCAAACACCTCATGTGTAAGTCATCACTTTCCAGGATCAATAGTTTTATATACCTTTGGGTCAGTAAATATGGCAGGAAACCACAATGATGTTTTGACTAGTATATGCTGCGAAGAACCTTTGTACCATGTTGATTGATATTACCCGGTACATATATAATGAGGTATACCCTTGTACATGAAAATTCGATGTTATTGTCAGTTTTCGCTCGATATATGTTACGAAGTACCTCTGCAGTACATGTACCAAGTTTTTGTTTATGTAAACTATGAGCTCTTAAGCATAAAGCTGACCCTATCATGTTCCCACGATTCGGAAAGGCTGAGAGATCGAAGGAAAAATGAAGATTCAATCGATCTTTGCGTTTATTCTTTTGATATTGTGTTTCTTTAGATGATTTATTTATTTAGTACTTTGGGTATTGATATAAAGACTTCCGCTATGAAGGTTAGCTTTTTAAGTACACATTCTATGGATTATGTCATGTTTGATAGATGTCAGAACCATTGAAAATGGGGCCTGACAAAACAAAGGTCAGGTGTTAGGGTTTATTTGCATAGATTGTTGTTGATCTCGCATAGGCTTAAAGAACGCTACAACTTACTGTAAAATGGAAGAAAGGTTGAATATGATTACTCGAGGTGTTTGGTTAATTTTATGACATGAGAATGAAAATGAAAACGAGAATATAGGAGAATGAGAATAATAATGAGCACCACATTGATGTTGTTTGATTACAAATATATTTTGTCCAATTTAAAAATATAAAATACCTTCCATCTAACAAGAAAATAGAAAACATGTTTCATTCAACGTTGAGAAATGGACACAGTAGAAATAAAATTTTCATTAACTCCAATTTGGTTAGATATGGAAATTATTTAGTTCGACAAAATATATTATATATATCAAACCAAACCACATTTCCATTATCATTCTCATTCCTTGAACCCTCGATACCGAACCAAACACTCCCTTTATTTAACTCTTATTGATAACAGAATAAGCATAAGGAGACAAACATGCTATTTCTAGCTGTTGGTAGGATGTATTTGTCAAGTACGTTATTGTTGAGATGACTAGAGTTACTGATATCTTCATGATGCTCGACAAATAGTCATTATTGACATGTCAATCACTTGAAATCGGCTAACTAGAAAGAGCTTAGTATATGAATAAGATGGTACATCCCAAATTGTATCGGTTGATTGATCCACTTCCATGGATATTGACGCCGCTGATCATTTTAATAACATATGTCTCAAGCCTTTTAAAGTGTTTGACGACTAAATTAAATAGAAGATTAGAGGGTCATCACAAAATCCAACCGGTGACAAGATAACTATCAATTAGATCTTCCTCAAGGTTACTAGATATCCCGAATGTAATTAACACCCCCGTTCTCACCTTCAGGTAATGTCATGTCATGAAACATGAATGATTATAATTACTTCAAGACTAAGCTAAACTAAAAAACCATGCATTGAGGAAGACTTAGAGCATAATAAGTATTGTAACTTTCATACTAACCCATCCCATACCAGGTTATCTGGTTCGTGGATTATGTAACCCTAAAATCAACAATGGAATAACATGAAAGTATATGTCCTGAACCAATATCACTTTCAATCCACAAGAACAATTAACACAAGCAGTTAATCCAAGAAAGTGATTTCAGAAAGAGATTTGGAGGGAATGATTTTTGAGTGAGTGAGTTAATCCAAGAAATTGATTTTCAGAAAGAGATTTATTGAGAATGATTTAAAATAGTAAAATAAAAGCAATGGTGCGAGTTTAGGTTGAAGTTTAGCAACTATGTGTCGGGAACCTTGTTACAGCATGCATGCCCCGTTGGGATGCTAGAACATTGGTTCTCAATCTCACTACTGAATAAAACAGACTCCTTTTGAGGTTCAGATTAGACTATTTATCGGTAATACCATGCATTCGGGTAACACAAATGATGTAAAACTTAACGTTCTTTTCATATAGTTTGCAACCGACTAACCTTGATGCGGTTCTTTATAACCATATCTATAACACTTTAGTGTTCTAAAACTTTTGCTGGTTTGTAGTCAAGTCCAACTCATCCAAGTGAAACAACATACGTCACCTTGTAAAAAATTACTTGAATGAAACTTAGTAACAAGGAGTGAAGAGTGAAGTTGATAGGCCTTTATCTCCCAAACCTTTGCTTGCACCCAAGTTAGGGTATTTGCTCATCATCACTTGTAAACAAATGTATGACATAATTGGAAAACCAAAATGTAAGTGCATAAACGTACAGACGGGATTGTAAAGTATAAACTAAATACCAGGAAATGTAAAGTGCTTGAAATATAAAATGAAAAGTAAGTACCAAAAGCTTTTAGATTAAAAACTAGTAAAGTTGATAATATTGGCTAGTAGCTAGATGAACTAGCAGTTGGTTCCCTTGAAGAGAAACCTTTGGAAAGGAGAATTGTTGTCTAACAAAGCTTACCTAAAAACCTAGAGTTAAGCTCCTATTTATACTAGAAAACAAAACATCTAACTAAAAGTACTAATGTTTACAAGCTTAATTACCCAATGGATACCGCTAGGGATGTTTAACACCACTTTGCCAACTGGTGTTACCTATGTTTTCGTGTCTCTCAATGCGGTCAGCACTGGCTGTTTCTGAGCAGAAGGAAATCCATGAAAGAGAACTAGGGATTCGTTAGAAGAAGCTAGATTTTAGGTAATATTTATTTGAGGGATAAGTATCATGTATCACTAAACAGAATCAGTGATACTTCTTCAAGCTGAAAGTAAGCTGAATATTTTTCACTAAGTAAATAAGAATCAACATAGCCCTTATGATTACCCGGTTAAAGGCAACATTAGACATATGTCAAAGAACAACTTTCCTTATGCTCAAGGTCCCAATATACATCTCAGGTCGAAGGATAAATGGATAACTATCATTTCAATAATCTCTTTATGACACTGATGAAGCGATTGGTAGGTAGGTCCAACACTTGTACCCACAAGTGCAAGTGACTATGGTCGTACCCATTTGCTGGCCCAACTTGACCTTAACCAAACTTCATTATGATCTTATTTCATCACCTGTCCCCAGTGATAAACGACCATGGGCAGGTTTAAACAATATTATACTATTTTGGATTTAAACATGTTAATATATAACATAATGAAATTAATGTAATCACTCATACCCCATATGCCAAAACAGATAGAATTTCACTTTTTAATGTTCTAAAGGTGTACTAAAAATAGATCAATTCAACCACTTAAAAATCTTAAACCTATAGAGTTAGTGGGATAATCATGCTCGCTCTGACTTAGAGGTTTAGTAAAAGGATCTGCTGGACTATCTTCCGATCGAACTTTGCAAATCTTCATTCATACTGCCATATGATAGGAAACATATCCTTAGTCTTTCTCATGTACTTGAGGATATTTTTTATTGCTACCAAGTTAGCTTCACCTAGGTTCAGACTGGCATTTGACGGTTATGCTTAAAGCATAAGATACATCAAGATGAGTACAAATCATGGAACGCATTATGGGTCCAATTACTGCGGCATGAGGAACAACCTTTATGCATCCATATCTTCCTTTGACAAAGAACATTGAGATTTACTCAATTGTATGCCATGTACCATTGGTAGGTTTCCACTCTTGGAACTCTCCATCTTGAAGCGTTCCAAGACGTTGTCAGTGTATGTTGCTTAAAACAATTAAGTGTTTCAATCTATCAGGATAGATCTAGATTCCAAAGATGAAGGCAGCTTCTCCAAAGTCTTTCATTTCAAAACATTCCGTAGCCAGGCTTTTATACCTTCTAGCATCGGGATGTCGTTTCTAATGATTAGTATGTCGTCAACATACAAAACTAGGAAGACCACGATGCTCCCATTGGCTTTCTTGCATACATAAGTCTTATCTTAGTTTTGGACGATGGATATTCTTTAATTTTCTCATCAAATCGAAAGTTCCAACTTCGAGATGTTTGCTTCAGTCCATAAATGGATCTTAGCAACTTTCAAACTTTATTAAGATGCGTGGGATCTTCAAAACCTTCTAGTTGTATCATGTACACGTCCTCAGTTAACGTTCCATTAAGAAACACGGTTTTGACATCCATTTTCCATATCTCATAATCATGATATGCAGCAATGGCAAGCAATATCCTAATGGATTTAATCATGGCTACCGAAGAAAAGTCTTCATCATAGTCAACACCAGAATTTTGAGTAAAACCTTTTCCTACCAATCTAGCCTTGAATGTATGCATGATTCCATCGATGTCCATTTTCTTCTTGAAAATCTACTTCCTCCTAACAACTTTACATCCTTTAGGTGCATCTACGAGATCCGAGACCTAGTTATCCGCCATGGATTGAAGTTCGGATTTCGTAGCATCATGCCATTTGTCAGATTCTTTTCCTGACATATCCCATTGATAATTTAACTATTCATCATCAACCGTGTCGTCATAGCTGATCAGGAAGCCTAAGTATTTGTTTGGCTCTTGACGAATCCTTCCCGACCTTTGAATCGTTTGTCTCTCATTGGTGTCCTCAACATCTTGTTATGGTTCAACATCTTATTGATTACCGGTGTCCACCTGTGCATATGTAGGTATTTCTTGAACTTCTTCAAGTTCCACCATATTCCCTGTGTTTGGGTTAGTTAGAAAATCATTCTCTATAAACTAAGTTTTGCAAGCACTAAATACCTTATTCTCACTAGGGTTGTAGAAATAATACCCAATGGTCTCCTTGGGTTATCCTATAAAGATGTACTTTTCAGATTTAGGCTCTAGCTTCTTAGAAACTTCTCTATTAACATAAACATCATAATCCTAGACCTTTATATAAGATAGATTTGGGTTCTTCCCTGTCCACATCTCATATGGGGTCTTGTCGACCTTCTTGGTTGGTACATTGTTTAGTATTTTAACAGCTGCTTCCAAAGCATATCCCAAAAATCTTTTAGGCAATTTGGTATGGCCCATAATAGATCTAACCATATATAACAAGGTACATTTCTCTTCTCAGACACACCATTGTGCTGTGGTGGAAGAGTGAATTGTGAGATTATCCCACAATTACTAAGATGATCAGTAAATGTTTTGCTAATATATTCATCTCCTCTATCTGACTGAAGGGCTTTTATTCTTTTGCCATGTTGATTCTTTACTTCATTCTGAAACTCTTTAAAAATCTCAAAGATTTCAAATTTGTGTTTCGTCAGATAAACATATCCATATCTGCTGTAATCATCAGTAAATCAAATTCTAATGTTTTGACAATATCAGATCCGTGTTAGAGTTTTATCTACTTTACTATTCTTTGTATACATAGTTTCAGATTAGAATAATTTTTCTTCTATTTTTCAAAAAGATCTTTCTAGATGGTTGATTGAGGACAATCAAAGCTTAAGTGTGGGAAGTTTGATATTGCCGTTTTATACATTTTTCTACTCGCCGATATCTTGATTTTACATTCGCTTTGATCCAAATTACTGTGTGTTTTGTGCTAAATCGCTTAAATCTTCAATTTGCAGGTTTGGAAGTCATTTGAGACGAAAAATGCGAAAAAGGCCAAAAAGGAGAAAAAAAATCAAAACGACAAAACTCAGTGGATATGTCGCGCTGCGAGAAGGGAAGCTCAAGACGTGAGATTGGTCAATGAGTACTTCCCGCTGCGAGGATGGATATTCGGGCCGCGAGTTTTCTACTGGATTTTGGTTTAAAAAGTGTGTTTGATCAATTCACGCCACGAAGAAGGTGTTCACACCGTGAGATATGCATGACAGATTATTTTCTTCATGTGCAAGTTTTCTAGTTTTAGAAGATCAGCAAAATCTCCTATTTTTTTAGAAAAGATATAGTACACGCACCATGAGATGGAGCCTTTGCGTCGCGAGCTAGCTACGGATCCATGCCTATTTATTTGAATTCCAGCCTCCTGTTATACACAGACAGATAGATATAAAGTTTTGAATATACAGCTTTGAGTTTTGAGAGTTTATGAACCGACAATTGAATAAGATAAGCAGCCACGGTAAAACTTTGCCGATTCGTCCACGAAGGAAGATTGTTGGTGTTTCGTCTCCAATCGTTGCAGGTGTGATTAATGTTTTCATATTGTTTTGATTTTGATTATAGTAGAATTAGTACGTCTATGTGGTAAATTTATTTGTACTCGTTATGATGTGATGAACTCTAGTTTAGTTTGATTTTAATCATACGATTTGATGATGAATTCTTGAATGGTTGTTAGTTTCAATTTAAGTATATAGCTTTAAATATTGCTATTTTAATCCACTAATTGGTTGTATCTAGAAAACGAGAACTCGCCCTAGTTAATTAGTTTTCCACCGAAAACGAAGATTGGGATTAGAATTCAATAACCTAATTATGATTTTGTGTTAAAACCAGTATTTGAGAAGACATTCCTTAGAATGAAGGATCAGGCGAACACCGATCGATAATTGGCTAATAATTTGGAGTGTATTACTTGTAGAGATTAGGAGATGAACACCCCAATTATAATACAATTCTTATTAAGGGTGACCTAGATAATTCTAGTTGAACAACTCCTAGATAGTTTATCTATCAATGTTTTAATTGTGAAATCAAACTAATACTAGAGGGATTCTAATTCATAGTAAGTGTAATAGCCGAGGAATTTGTTTTGGGTAGTTAAGTTAAGTTAAGGTTATTTGGACCAAGTTAGTAAGGAATTGTGGAAGGAAGGGCTATATGTGTCAAACTTCAAAGTGATGTTGATCATGGGCTTTACCCAATTAAGTATGGGCTTGGCCCTTAAACCTGAGTATTTAAAGGAATTTAATTAGGGTTTTTACCCATTTTTGGAAAGAAATTTTGTGTGAAAGTGTGTGCCTACTGAAGCTGCCATCATCATCCCATCATCTTATCATCTCATCGTCATCCTCTTCCAGAAAGGTAAATCTTACTTCTTTAAGGATAGATAAGGTGGATTATTACTAAATTGTTAGTTATGACTGGTTTAGAGAATTGGGATTGGTTTTGGACTCCAGATTCGACCTCCTCGAATCTGGGTAAAAGAAACCCCGACTCGGATTTCCAAAAATTTCGGGCCGGATTTGCTAAAACTCTGAGTCGGATTTTGTTAAGGCCCCCGAGTCGGATTCGGTGGAATCCCGAGTCGGATTCTGCCCAAATCCGAGTCGGACTTGTGTTCCAATCCCATATTGGATTTTCGGTCCCCATGTTGGATTTCAAGAGAATCCGAGTCGGATTTGGTCAGACCCCGTGTCGGATTTGGTATTCAGTTCTATATCAGACATATGTAAATCCCGNGTATCGGAATCCGGTCCAGAAATCCGAGTCGGATTCCTCGGAATTTCGAGTCGGATTCCCTACAAAACCCTGTGTCGGATTTTGAAAGATTTCGAGGCTGGGGTTAGATTTTTGAGGTAGAATCCCTAGCGGAACCCCCGTGCT
>LUCG01056533.1:0-12899 GCA_001633085.1 Carthamus tinctorius | reverse complement strand
AGAACGATACCTGGACTTTCCTACACTATATTACTCGCAATCAGGTGTGCTTGCCTGTATATGTGGTAATTATAGTTGGGCTTTTTAAGGGTTAAACTTGGTCAGCCAATGGTACTCCAGAATCTGCTTCCCCAACATCTTCTTCCTCAACTAATTCTTTCTCCTGAGTCAAACGAGCCAAGAAAGATCTTCTGAAGACTCAGAGGATGAAGAAGATACATTCATCACCAAGCACGCCTTCGAAGAATGTAGTAGCAACTGGTGATGGATTTTTATCCTTTTTATGCATCAAGTCTCTATAATTTAAATTTCAGTAGAATAATCTTTTTACAGAGGTTGAGTTTTCTCCTCTTGTAATTTCTTTTTAAGTACTTTGTAATAAGTCATTTTACATACTTAGGGGGAGATTGTTAGCTCCTAAACTTATTCATGTAAAAGTATGGAAAATGACAAAAGTTTGGTACCATAGAGCCTCTAAAAGGTTCAACAGAGGCTCTATGACCTTAGTGCTCTGGTAAGATGGTAGCCTCTGAGGTAAGTTTGTCAGAGGCTCTGCGTTTCCATCCTCTGTTAAAAGTCTGTTCTACAAAGTTCGTTAACCACTCGTGCTGCTCACATGATCTGCTCAACCGACCTTCATTTCAACGTCCAGGATTGGGACACGTGTCTTGATCTCATAGATTAGGTCGTTATTGAGTCTGTAAAAATATTGGGTAGGACTTTGTATTTCAGTGAAGCTTTTGGATTGAAAACACATATAATTTTTTATTATTATTGCTCCCAATTTTCACATTTTAGTGTGTGTTCTTGGTGTTCTTATTTGAATTTGATCTTTACTTATTCTTATGCTATTTATCTGATCACTCCTGTATATATACTCTGTTTTATATTCCGCTGCGCTGTTTTCTTTGATCTAAGTATATTTACATCATTTGTTCAACACCATTGAAGGGTTATTCGATCCAACAAGGGGCTGCAGGAGAAAGCTCTTTGGTTAACTGATCTGCAAAACATAATCCAAAGAACCGTTGAAGTATCAGATTCACAGGGTCCTTCTTCTTTGCAACCTTGGACCTCTGGGTGGCACATTTTTTGCAGATTTGCCCCACAATATCTTCAAATGTCAGGGCTGCGTAGTCCAAGTTGAGATTAAAGTATATCACATACATGATCGACAGGATGGCACTAGATGACTGATCGTGACTACTCACTTTTCCAGTGAGACAGCAGTTCAAGATTGAGAAAAGTGAATTCTAGAGGGGTGGGAGTCCCATTCGCCTAAAATCACCTCTTTTGTTCAATGGATATTTGTCATCTTCAGTATATGAGAGGAATCGAAGAAATTCCATGAGTTCAGCATCGGTTGGGGTGTCATCAAAATTATCCAAGGCAAGGGCTTCTTCGGTGGGTAATTTTAGGGCACGTCTGAGAACATCCACATTCATGATCAGTGTGGAGAATGTTTTGTGATCAGGATGATGTGCGTATCCAATTACACATGTGCCAAGTTCTTCGTGTTCACAGACATAAGAACTCAAAAGGAACTGAGTGAGATACGTTTCGGCAGTAGGTTTAGTAGCAGTGAGAGTGTACTAAAAATCATGAGATTAGAGAACCTGAATCAGCAGCATAGCATGATCTTGAAATCCATTGTCTTTAGGTTTCAGAAAATAGTTGTTTGGCTTCTTGACTAGAATGACTCGTTCATAGCCACTGTTCAGAAATTTGGCTGCCATAGTCGAGACCTTCGTTTGATCGACTTGCTGATCGAGGTTGTTTTGGGATTGTGCCGAAGCAGATGAAGATGATTGTTGAGACATTGTTGCAAAAGAGGACTTGAGTATTGATGGTTGCTAGGGAATCGCCGGAGAAAATGATTTTAGAAGGTGTAACAGGTTGGGGATATTGGGGTATTTATAATTTTGAAATTGGGCGGTTTAATGAGGATGATGATGACCTACGAAAATTTAGGCCAATTCAAAGGTCTAAACGGGGTTATGATGAACGAAAATGTGCCACGTGTCTATGGGGAAACGCACGATGACAAACATGTGTTCCGCTTTTTCTGACACGCGCGTGGCATTCTGTAACCCTTATCCAGTAACCACTCACACCGTTTCAAAAAGAGAAATTATAAGTGAATTTCAGCAGAGGTCTAAAGAATTACAAAACCTCTGTGAAACGTGCGGGGCCTTCTACGTGTTGCACCTTTTATTACCTAAACGTTTAAAAATTCTCAGAATGAGTGAGTAAAATAATAGAGGCAGCAATTTTCAGAACCTCTGTGGAAGACACTAGAGGTTCTGCCGAATATAGCTTCTACAAATCACAAAACAGTTTTGCACTTTCTGAGATTTTAATCTTTGAAAGAAAACGAATCAAAAGCTCCCCCTAGAAGCTAGGTTCCATAGCTTCAAAAAAAATTTGAAAAATCCTGTGATGAAAGAAACATTGACAGAGACAAAAACAAAGAGCCTCTAAGAATGACCACAGAGGTTCTGTGAGGGAGTTCCTCTGTAATGTTTAAGAAAAGGATTTTGCAATCTTCACAGGTTTTATCTTTTGAATAACATATACTCCCCCTTAACTTATGCATATCATCTGCACAAAATCCCTTTAGACAAAAGCATCAAGTAAAGGTTATCAAAGAAGATGAAAAGAAATAAGAAAACTATTTACAAGAACTGAATTAAGTAAAATAAAGCTCAAGATACTGGATAAGTCATACCAATTTTCTCGACCAGAAAGTTGAATCTCTTCTCATCAAGAGCCTTGGTGAATATATCTGCCAATTGAAATTCAGTTGTCATGAAAAACATCTCCACATTACCTTCTTCAACATGGTGCTTTAGGAAATGGTAACGGATGTCAATGTGCTTTGTTTTGCTATGTTGTACAGGATTGGCTGAGATAGCAATGGCACTTTTTGAATCACAGAGGATTGGAATCTTCTTGAATAAGTAGCCATAGTCTTGGAGTTGGGTCTTCATCCACAGAGCCTGAGAACAGTAGCTTGCAGCAGCTACATATTCTGCTTCTGCAGTAGAGGTGGATACACAGTTTTGCTTCTTTGAAGACCAACTAACCAACCTTCCTCCAAGGAATTGACAACTCCCAGAAGTGCTTTTACGGTCTACTTGACATCCTCCGTAATCAGAATCAGTGTATGCTACCAGATCTATGTTGGAATGTAGTGGATACCAGAGGCCTAGAGAAGGTGTCTTCTTTAGATATCTAATAATCCCCTTGACCGCAGAGAGATGGGATTATTTTGGATTTGCTTGGTACCTGGCACAGATGCATGTAGAAAACATGATGTCAGGTCTACTAGCAGTTAGATACAATAAAGATCCAATCATACCTCTGTAGAGTTTGCACTCTACAGAAGGTCCGTTCAGGTCCTTATGAAGCTTTAATCCTGGAGCCATAGGTGTCCTCATAGGAGAAGCATCATTAAGCTTATACTTCTTCAAAAGGTCGTGAACATATTTAGCTTGATTGATGAATATCCCTTCAGAAGACTGCTTGACTTGTAACCCTAGAAAGAATATAAGCTCTCCCATCATGCTCATCTCAAATTCACTCTGCATCAAACACTCAAAATCCTTGCACATGGAAACGTCAGTTGACCCAAAAATTATATCATCAACATATATTTGTACAAGCAAAATATCATCATTACGTTTCTTATAAAATAGGGTGATATCTGTTGTACCTCTGTGAAATCCACTGGTTGTGAGAAATGAAGAAAGTCTATCATACCAAGCTCTGGGGGCTTGTTTCAAACCATAAAGCGCTTTGTCTAGAAAGTAGACATGATTTGGGTACTTCTCATTCTCAAACCCTGGAGGTTGCTTGACATAGACTTCCTCTTTAAGTTTACCATTCAGAAAGGCAGATTTTACATCCATCTGGTATACTTTAAATCCTCTGTGAGCAGCATAAGCCAAAAAGATGCGTATGGCTTCTAGCCTGGCTACAGGGGCAAAAGTTTTTCTTCATAATCAATGTCTTCTTCTTGGCAATATCCTTGGGCAACCAACCTAGCATTGTTTCTAATCACAACCCCATTCTCATCCTTCTTGTTTCCAAAAACCCATTTTGTGCCAATTGCGATTTTTCCATTTGGAAGAAGAGTGAGAATCCAGACATGGTTCCTTTCAAATTGTAGAAGCTCATCCTGCATAGCTTCCACCCAGAATGGGTCTGCCAGAGCTTCTGTCACCTTTTTAGGCTCAATTTCGCTTACAAAGCAAGAG
Organism: Carthamus tinctorius; assembly: GCA_001633085.1. Lineage (NCBI taxonomy): Eukaryota > Viridiplantae > Streptophyta > Magnoliopsida > Asterales > Asteraceae > Carthamus > Carthamus tinctorius. The sequence goes on along the minus strand of LUCG01056533.1, from coordinate 8,640 downwards.
AATAAGCAAAAACTGGCAGTTGCTCTAGTTTTCACACCCTCTGAAAGTTCACCAATGATTTGGGATTAGGGGTGATCTCTAGTCCATTTAGTGACATGTGGTGGACCTGGCATGGGATCAATGTGTTCAAGGTTTTGAGATACATCAGTGGTAGCGGAAGATGAGATATCCTCTGTACTTGTATTATGTGGCTCAAAGATGAGTGGTTCTTGAGTTGTTCAGAGATCAGGTACAACTTGTGTTGTTGACACTTCAAAAAGCGGAAATGTCTGATGAGATGGATTGTCAGAAGGTGATGGACCGGATACATTGGTTGAGATTGGACTTGTCTCTGTGACTGGAGATTGTTCGGCAGAGCTTCTGGAAGGAGTCACAGAGGCTCTGTCACCATCAACTTCATCCTCGTACCACTCTGAGAAAAGTTGCTCTAGCTCGATGTATAAGGTTGCATTTGATGACTTTTCAGCTTGATTTTTTAGTTCCTCAGAGAACTTAGCTTCAGTGACCTGAAAGTTGTCATCAAAATTCACATTAGTGCTAACAACTATAATCTTTGTTCTGGTGATGTAGACTCTGTAAGCTACAGTGTCCCATGCATATCCAACAAAGATAGCATCATCCCCTTTGGGATCAAACTTGCCAATCGGTTCTCTGTCATTAAGTAAAAAACATTTACAACCAAAGACATGGAAGAACTTTATATTTGGCCTCTTATCATGAAATAGCTGATATGGAGTCTTCTCAAATTTCTTCACCACCAAGGATTTGTTCTGAGTGTAGCATGCAGCAGATACTGCTTCTGCCCAGAAAGTGAGAGGTAGACCAGAGGCATTGAGCATAGTTCTTGCAGCTTTTACCAATGTTCTATTCTTTCTTTCTACAACTCCATTCTGCTGAGGAGTCCTTGGGGCAGAAAAGTTGTGGGTGATGCCCACAGAGGCTAGATAATCTTCAATCACAACGTTCTTAAACTCTGTGCCATTATCACTTCTTAGTACTCTAAGCTGAAAGCCATGCAACACTTGCAACCTTTTCAAAAGATTAATTAGTAGTAAAGGAACATGAGATTTCTTCTTAACAAACTCTACCCATGTAAACCTTGAGAATTCATCAACAAGTACAAGTATGTACTTCTTGCCTCCAAGACTCTGCACAGAAATGGGACTACAGAGGTCAACATGTAGCATCTGCAGAGGCTTATCATAGGTAGGATCAGACTTTGTTTTATGAGAAGACCTTTTAAGTTTTCCCATTTCACAAGCTGAGCAAAGATGATCTTTCTCAAACTTTATATTGGGTAGTCCTTTAACTAACCTCAGTATTAACAACCTCGTTGTTGTTGGGATCATTACTTGAGTATTCAACTTCGTTGTTGGAGTTGGATTCTGATGCCATTGGAAAGCTTGAAGGTTTGATCGTCGGTACTTGCAGGGTTCGTCGGAGTATTTTGTGAGTAGTAAAGGTTTAAAGGTTGATGATGAAGGCTATATATAGTGGTGGGAAAGGAATATTTGAATATCAAGGGTTTAATCGTGATGATTCGGTTTATTATTGACCGTTATATATGACCAATTACAATATTACACATGGAATTTTGAAGCTACACGATTGATGACGTGCGCCCCCTGAAACTGACACATGCATGAAACTGTTACCCTTATCCATATAACCACGCGCACCATATCATAAGAGAACTATCAAGAGAGTTCTATCAGAGGTCTAAGGGTTTCACAGAACCTTTAAGATATGTGCTGGGCCTTCTACATGTTTCACCTTTATTTACCTAAACATTTGAAAATCCACAGAGAGGTGAGTGAATGAATCAGATCATGTAATCACAGAACCTCTGATAGAAGCGTCAGAAGGTCTGTGAACAGAGATTTAACAAACACTAAAGAAGTTTTCACATCTGTGGTTTTATAATTGTTTTCTAAACATAAACTCCCCCTACAAGCTAGCTTCCATAGCTCCCCCTAGAACCAAAACCAGTTAGAAAATCCTAAGAAGATTATGAAGTGGCCCAAAATACTTTGCAAGAGCCTCTGTAAGTGATCACAGAGGGTCTGTGAAGTGAATTAGAAAAACTTAAAGAGTTTTGATTCTTCTGAAGGTTTTGTCTTTTAAAAAACAATAACTTCCTATCAACTTGTGTCCTTCCATAACACAAGAACCTGAATTAACTAAAAAATCAAGTGAAGGTAAATCAAAGAAGATGACAAAACTATATACAAAAGATATATACACACACAAAGCATTTAAAACAATTAAGTCTCAGGGCATATCAATCCTATCTTTTCAACTAAAAATTGAATCTTTTCTCATCTAATGCCTTAGTGAAAAGATCAGCCAATTGATACTAAGTAAAAAAGTACATTTCCACATTACCTTCTTCTACATGATATTTCAAGAAGTGGTACCTGATATCAATGTGCTTAGTCTTTGAGTGTTGAACAGGGTTGGCTGATATAGAAATTGCACTCTTTGAATCACAGAGGATGGGGATTCTATCAAGTGAGTATCCATAGTCTCTTAATTGAGTCTGCATCCACAGAGCATGTGAACAACAACTTGCAGCTGCAACATATTCTGCTTCTGCAGTGGAAGTTGATACACAATTTTGCTTCTTAGATGCCCAACTCACTGGCTTTCCTTCTAGGAATTGACAACTCCCAGAAATCCTCTTTCTTTCGACTTGACATCCACCATAGTCTGAATCTGTGTAAGCGATAAGATCAAAGCCTGAGTGCAGAGGATACCATAATCCTAGAGTTGGTGTCTTCTTGAGATAACGAAGGATTCTTTTCACAGTACTGAGATATGATTCTTTTGGATTTGATTGGAACCTGGCACAAATGCAAGTGGAAAACATTATATCAGGACGACTAGCAATGAGATAAAGTAAAGACCCTATCATCCCTCTGTAGAGTTTGCACTCCACAGAAGTACCACTAAGATCTTTGTGCAGCTTAAGACCCGTGGCCATGGGAGTTCTAATTGGAGAAGCATCATTCAACTTGTATTTCTTCAAAAGGTCTTTGACATATTTAGCTTGATTTATGAAGATACCTTCAGAGGATTGCTTTACCTGAAGACCTAAGAAGAATGTTAGCTCTCCCATCATACTCATTTCGAACTCACTTTGCATTAAAAGATCAAATTCCTTACACAAAGAGATGTCAGTAGAACCAAATATAATGTCATCAACATATACTTGAACAAGCAGAATATCTCTTTTTGAATTTTTATAAAACAGAGTGATATCTGTTGTCCCTCTGTTAAATCCATTAAGAATAAGAAAAGAAGATAACCTCTCATACCAAGCTCTGGGGGCTTGTTTTAAACCGTACAGAGCCTTGTCCAAGGGATAAACATGATTTGGGTATTTCTCACTCTCAAATCCAGGAGGTTGCTTGACATACACTTCCTCTTTCAGCTTCCCATTCAGAAAGGCTGATTTGACATCCATTTGATATACTTTAAAACCTCTATGAGCTGCATAGGCAAGAAATATTCTTATAGCCTCAAGCCTAGCCACAGGGGCAAAAGTTTCTTCATAATCAATCCCTTCCTCTTGACAGAAGCCTTGTGCAACCAATCTAGCTTTGTTTCTTACAACCACCCCGCTCTCATCCTTCTTGTTACTAAAGACCCACTTGGTGCTAATAGTAATTTTACCATTAGGCAATCTGGTAAGAGTCCACACATGGTTCCTTTGGAACTGAAGAAGTTTATCTTGCATAGCTTCCACCCAGAAGGGGTCTGCTAGAGCCTCCGACACTCTTTTTGGCTCAATCTCACTCACAAAGCATGAGAATAAGCAAAAGTTTGTAGTTGCCCTTGTATTGACACCCTCTGAGAGTTCTCCAATGATTTGAGATTGGGGATGATCTTTAGTCCATTTGACAGCATTAGGCAGATTGAAAGTGGAATTGATCTCATGAAGAGATTGAGTTTGAGTGTCCTCTGCAGATACATCCTCTTGATGTTCTGTGACAGGTTCAGTGATTGATGGTGATTGATCTGAAACTGGATCAGGAATACCAGCTTGGGTAGAATCTTCAATGGATGGTGATATAACAGGAGCTATTGTTGGTGATGAAGTGGATGAAACTGGGGCTGAGGTATTTACAGAGGTACTGACTTCTGCAACAGGTTCATGATTTTCAGAACCTCTGTTGCTGTTATCAGAGGGTCTGCCAGAATGATCTTCATCCTCATACCATTCTGAGAATAGCTCTTCAAGCTCTGTAGTGATGGTTGCGTTTGGAGACTTATTAGCTTGGATTTTTAGTTCATCTGCGAACCTATCCTTTGTAACCTGAAAAGTATCATCAAACCTTACATTAGTACTAATAACAACTATTTTAGTTTTAGGAATGTATACTCTGTATGCTGGAGTGTCCCATGCATAACCAATGAATATAGTACATAACATAACATTTAGAACCAAAAACATGAAAATATTTCCCTATGGGTTCCCTATCATTTAGTACATAACATTTAGAACCAAAAACATGAAAATATTTTATATTTGGCCTCTTGTTGTGGAGCAGCTGATATGGAGTCTGTTCATAGCGCTTCACCACCTAGGATCTGTTTTGAGTGTAGCAAGCAGTTGACACAGCCTTGGCCTAAAATGTTAGAGGTAGTCCAGAAGCATTCAACATGGTTCTTGCTGCTTCAACCAGTGTTATGTTCTTTCTTTCTACCACTCCATTCTGTTGAGGAGTCCTTGGTGCTGAAAAATTATGAGTTATGCCGACAGAGGAAAGATATTCTTCAGTTTGAGCATTTTTTAACTCTATCCCATTGTCACTTCTGACGACCCTAACCTGACAACCATGAAGCACTTGTAGCCTCTTCAACAAATTGATTAGTACAGAAGGAGTGTGAGACTTCTTTCTCAAAAACTCTACCCATGTAAAAAGTGAGAATTCATCTATGAGCACAAGAATGTACTTCCTTCCACTAAGACTCTGAACAGAGATGGGTCCACAGAGGTCCACATGCACCATTAGCAAAGGCTTGTCATAGGAAAGATCAGACTTGGATTTATGGGAAGACCTTTTGAGTTTCCCCATTTCACAAGCTGAACATAGATGGTCCTTCTCGAATTTTATAGTAGGTAGACCTTTAACAAGCTTTAATCTAACCAATTTATCAAGAGTGTGAAAATTAAGATGACAGAACCTGATATGCCATAACCAGACATCTTTATTTTTGACAGAAGAAACAAGACATACTTCCTTTTTAGCCTCAAGTGAATCAAAACACAAAAGATACAAATCACCTCTTCTGTCAGTCTCATAACTTCTATGAATATATCAGCTCTGTACATGATGCAGTATTTGACTTTGAAGAGTACATCAAGTCCATTGTCACACAACTGGCTTAGACTGATCAGATTGTGCTTTAAGCCATCCACATAGGATACTTGATTAATCTTGACCTCACCCTTCGCTATCATTCCATAGCCTTTTATCTTTCCCTTTTGGTTTCCACCAAAAGCCACTGAGCTACCCTCTTGGTTGAAATAAGATGAAAGAAGCTCTAAAGTACCAGTCATATGCCTCAAGCAACCTGAATCAACAACCCAGGTAGACATATACTGCTTCCTCTGCAATCAATTCGCAGAAGGTTTAGGTACCCACCTCCAGTTGGGTCCTTTAAGGTTAGCTTGTTTCAGGTATGCCATAGCATCTTCTTGGTCTTACTTTTCTTAGAAGAATTGCCAGAGTGTCCTTCATTCACTCTAGAGGCATGTGCCTTAGGATGTGAGACAAGACAGGCAGAACTGTGAAGATGTTGAGACAATGCATGCACAAGACTCTAACATTTACAAGTTTTAGCATGGCAAGAAGCTTTTCTAAACTTTTCATTAAAAACATCAAAGAAGGGTACAGAGACATTGTTTTTTGAGTCTTTTCTAAAAGAAGGCTTCCTAGTACATGAATTTCTAGCTACACTAGGCCCTTTTTGAAAATTGGTTTTTGGCTTCTTCTGTTTCAACCCCCTATTTGATTTGCCTGCATTTACTGAAGAAGAACATTGGTTAGTCTCATGCCATTTTTCTTTTTGTTGTCTTGAAAATTTAGGTATTGGAGTTGCAGGATTTGAGCAATTTTGAGAGTTACTTTGTCTTATCTTTTCTTTTTCCATTCTTTCAAGTCAAGAGAAGTCTTGATATTAATGCACAAATCCTTGAAATCAGGGCATATTCCATACCCATTTTGCTTTTTATCACTGGACATAACAGAAATAGGAATGTTCACCATCTCTTGTCCCACAGAATGATGTGCAATAATGTCAGTTTCTACAACTTGTGTTGGACTTTCATCAAAATCAGACATTGACTCATGCTCAGAGGGTATGCCATTTGAAAAATCATCACAGGATACAAAATCAGAACAAGGCATAGATACCTCTGAACATGTCTCAGACTCCAACTCATGAATATTCTCATCAGAGTCTGATGTACAAAGGTCTCTGTCAATTATGATAGGACTGGAAGAAGTAATTCTGTAGAGGGAATGCATTCATCACAGAGGGATGTGGTGTCAGAAACCTCTAAAATATAACTTGGGTAAAATTCAGAAGCCTCAGAGGAAAGTTTTCTTTCAAATCCAGGAACAACACGCACATATGCACAATCTTCTTGTGTTTCTGGTTGACCAAATCTGAACACTCCCAATTGACTCTGACTTTTGAATTTTCTTGGAATGAAATCCTTCATTTCTGAAGGTGAGAAAGAGTCAATGTAGTCATTGAATCCTACATTTGTCATAACTAGGGAGGGTCTTGAATTTGAGACACCCAGAAGTCTTCTTCTTTTAAAAATAGACTTAGTATCAGGTATGCTTTCCTTGATATTCCTTGAAGATTTAAAAATAGTTTTATTAGACTTCTTTTGTTGGTTATCAAATTCAGAAAAGCCAATTCCTCTTCTACCAACACACACTCTGATCTTTGTAAAAACATTTTCAGCATCTTGGAATTTTCTAATTTTAATCTCTCTGTCCAAAATGTTTTGGTGCAAAAATTCCCTCTCTTTTTGGAAAAGTTCTTTGATAGAGGTAACACAACACTTCTCATGCTCCATTGCCCTTAATTCCTCTACCTTCTTTTGAACATCTCTTTCAAGTTTGGCAATCTTTTCCTTTGAAGACTTTTGTAAGCAAATAAAATTATGTTCAGCCTCTTTGAACATTTTGAAAAATCTTTCTTTCTCCTCTGTAAGAATAGCCACTTCTTTTTCAGAGTGTGAAAGTTTTACTTTAAGCTCATCAGATTCTCTTTGAATAAAGTCAATGTTCTCAATTATTTCTAAGTATAACTTTGATGATTCAGAGAAATCAGAAGTAGATACCTCAGAGGTGATGGTGTCAGAATCTTCAGAATCAATCCTTGCCATTCCACATAACATCTCATCTTCTGTGTCAGAGTCCTCGATGGCAAATAAACCTTTCTGTGCATCCTCATCAGAGGACTCGTCTGTGACAAGATCAGAGGTTTGAGCAAGAAGGGATTTCTTCTGATAATATTCTGCTTTCTTCTTGTAGAAAGCAGCATCTCTTGAAGGCTTCACCTTCGACCAGCATTCAGTAGCAAAATGTCCAGGTTTACCACACTTGAAGCATCCATCCTTAACCTCTCCTTTCTTCTTTTCATCACCACTCTGTGACATCTTCTTCTCATCTTCCTTCCTTCCTTCCTCTGAAAACCTCTTCTCAGAGCTTCTTTAGTCTCTCTTTCCCTTGCTGAACTGCCTTGTGATCAGTGTAACAACCCAAAACCCAAACATAACAGTAACATGTAAATCCCAATGATCTAATGCAGCAAAAAGGTTAATGTAAATATAACTGGCCAAAATGCCTAATTTAAAGATCTAAATCAGTATAGATTGCCAGTGGAACAACCCTCCACAGCTGAGATTTTTAATAATCCAAAAATGTTCTATAAGGAAACTAATACCAATCTAGTCTACTAAGTTGCCTTCTCCTTGCCTTTACCTGTCCCCTCTATCCTTCCTGAAAATGTTTTAGAGATTTTGAAAGCAAGGGTTAGACCATGAGGTCTAGTGAATTCCCTCAAAACAATTTATCATAAATACAAATACGTAAAACAGCTCCGTTGGTGCAATGTGGACGCAGTCCCCGGTCCTGCGGACCCAAACTGAAAGGATGTACAAAACAAATTTGTACTCCTCATTCCCAAGGGCGCACCCCGTCCCTTGGTACTAATTACTCCCTAAAGGCACACCCCGTCCTTTAGGCACAACACGTCCATATTGCAACCCACCCATACAAATACAGGAACCCAAATAACTCAAGCATCCTATCTCACAATAATCGCAACATTTCATAAACAGAAATTTCATGGCAGTTTGCAAAACATTTCCAGTTATAAATAAAACATTTAAATCGGGTAAGGGAACTCACCTGTGCCTAGTACTGGATTCCACTACCGATCCCACCGATCTTTCCTTCTAACGAATCTGTAATAGTTCTTAAAGTGTTAATACACTTTTCTAACTCTTATCCCAATATGCATCCTTATTACGGAACTCCCAAGAACTCAAACCCGACCAGAGTTCACCAAACCTAAACTACAGGGACTAAAACTGCCCAAACTTGATACTAT
>LUCG01056473.1:0-18290 GCA_001633085.1 Carthamus tinctorius | reverse complement strand
ATCGTATATTAAGTAAAATACGTTAAAAAAAAACTTTCGATACATGGACATACATCAAAATGCGTAGCAAAGCACGACATTCCTCATAAATTGTTTGATTAAATTACATATTTTGTCATTATAGTAGACAATTTTTTATATTTTGTATTCTCAAATTACATAATTTACATTTTTTACTTCTTACTTTATTTATTTTATCAATGCATTTTTTTATTGATTAATCATTAACTATTGTAATTATAATAAAAAAAATAATCAAATAATTTCATTAAACTATTGATAACTGCATAATATTTTTTTTTCCAAAGCTATAGGTTCAAATCGCTTAAAATTAATATTTTTATTTATTCTATCTTACTAACAACCGTAAATAACAACAATCAGGGCATCGCTTTTTTGAATGTACAGAAGTTGTTGAACGTTTAAATAGTTGTATGAGTCCATGCTACTCTTAGTTTGTTTTAACGTAAATTACATAAGTAATCTTATATAACAACATTTTGTATGACTTTAATAAACCAAAAGTTTAGTATTAGTAGACCCACCGCAACGCGCGAGCTATCCCACTCGTTACTATCTATAAAGAAGTCTTTAGAGAGATAATTGATTTACATTATGGTCCAACTTTAACACATAGAGGACTAACAATAACATTATTCCTTCACTTCCTTCTCATTTTCACTCATATCTTCAACATTAAAAACATCCCAATACTTTTATGTTGTATTATTTGTTTTTTAAACAATATATTCTAAGGCATAACCTTTTTTAAGGATTGCTTTACAAACAAGTTGTGTTATTTTTGTAAGTGTTAGAATGTTAGACGATTATTATAAGATATTAATGAAATACAAGTTTAAACCCTATTTTCTCTTTCATATAATTAAATAGAGTGTATATCAGTTGAATAAAGTCTAGATGTGATGAGTTACGGGCTTGGACGAACCATGAGTCGGACATAACATAGTTTTTTATCTAGAGGGTTTGATATAGCAAACACAAGCTTGCTTTTGCGGGTTTGATAACTTGCCCAAACCCGTACTATAAATGGATCAGGTTTGCCAAAGGGCTAACAAACCTACAAATTTTACAATATAATAAACTTATATAAAATGGTAAGTTATATGATATTATCCAAATACATAGTCTTTTTCCAACTAAAAAAATATAAGATATACTAATGTACACAATGTAAGGAAAATATATGATTTTTCCTCTTCAAACATTATCACCTTTTCGGAGTTTGAACCAATAAGACAACAATAGGGTATTTAATTACATAATATTTCAAGATTGAGATTGAGAGGCATTATATGACATCACAAATAGTATATATTTGGGAGGTGGTTGGTACTCAGTAGAGGGACTTTAACCTTAAACCAGTTTTAAATCTTTTTTTAAAGGTTTTGTTTGACTATAACTATATAACGGTCCGGGCAACCTTGTCCAATGTTTTTTTCCCATAGCCTAATCCCGTCCATTAATTTGAACACCCCTAGCCCGCTCAGAAATTTTAAAATGGTTGTCCAAGCCGGCTTTCCTAACAAGCCGAACGAGCCAGATCTAGCTCTAGCTGGTCGTACCACTCATGAATAACTTTAGAATAAACATCTCTTGTTTGTTTCAATCAATTAGATGCAAAACTCCAAATTATAGATATTTGGATTCCAAGTTTGGAAAACATTGTAACTTAAATCTCCAATTGAATCATTGAACTTTGAATTCTTAGTTTGAAAACCCTCAAATTATTGAGCTTTGGATTCCCATTCCATTTAATTCAATTAATGATGGGTCATTGTGTTGGGTGGCTCATTTACAAATACAAATAGCGCAATTGTTAATCGAGTAAGAATGTGTATAAGTAAAAAATTCAAAAGTTATTAGCTGAAAATGATTGTTTACCAAATATTTAGATAAGCGTCGACTAAAACACTAAACAAGTCATAAAGGAACCTCTTTCTTACTAGGTCAACATATGCATAGTATATTTATGGGTCAAAAATGTTAGAAAACATCGTAATTTCTTACAAGGTAAGCACCTCTTACCCAAATAATTTGATCATCTAAATGAAATCTGGGTTCTACGAGTATGAGGATTTGTTGCCCAATAACCCATATCAAGATATAATAGAATTAAGGGGTATTTTAAGAAGAGTCAAGGAGAGAAGAGGAAGTCGGGGAGCAACGATGGATGAGGGAGAATGGCGAGAAGGGAGCAACAACGGTGACGAAGGAGAGAATCGATAAAGAGATAAGAGCAGGAAAGCCACACCGGTTATAAATAGGTTTCATTTTTTCTTTTTTACGGAATGTACGTTGGAGGCTAGTGTCAATCAAGATTTTTGCTGAGTAGTTGCACGTTTAAGATGGGCCAAAAGCCCACAACTTCATCCAATCTATTTTTAAACAAATTTCACTGTTTTGAGAAATTTTATAAGTTTCTTTTTTTGGTTTATTTAGAGGTCTTTTTAACTTTTTTGATTGATTTAATTTTATCCTTTTTGAGTTTTTTTGGTCGATTTTCGTGGATATTTGGTTTCTTTAATTGATTTCGAGAATTTTTTTGTTTATTTTTTGGTTAGTACTACATATATTTTTAAATATTCTAAAACTTCCCTCTAAGTTTAATATACCTAAAAAATAATACAACTCACAAAATAAGTTGAAATGGTGAATGAAAGTCTGCTAGATGGAAAGGTATTTCAGGAAGAAGCGTGTCTGAAATCTGAATGCATAAAAAAATTAAGGGGAAAGGCCGACCAAATTAAGTCAAAGTGCCTATTGACTCATTTATTTTTTCTTAAAGGAGTGAGAACATATAGATATCATCAAATGAATTCTCCATACTCTTAAAAGTTTATCAAATCACAAATATACAGTCTCATACTTTATGGTATGAAGGCATTATTAGATGAAAATTATAAGTTAGGTTATAAATTAGCTCATCTTTTTAAGTACATATTAAGATGTATATAAGCTAGTATATAAGAGTATTTTTAACGGCTTCTCTAAAATAGAAAAAAACCAAACTTTTTATTTTCTATAATGCTTCAAGAGCTTCTCTATCTTGTTCTCTGAAATAGAGAAAACAAAGAAAAACTCTAAATTTAGAGAATTCTCTAAGACTTGATTCGAGTTGAGAGAAATTATTATTTTATTCATATCCACAAATAACATTAAACTATTTTTGTTTTATATAATTTTTTTAAATAAAGTGTCTTGAGATGATAAAACTATATAATATTTTAATAATATGATTTATGTTGAAGTCTCTAAAATAGAGAAGCTGTTGGAGTAACTTTATTTAGAGATTTTGGTTTTTGCTTTTCTATTTTAGAAAAATTATAAAGAATCTAATGGAGATGCTCTAAGTAAGTTAGATTATTGATAAATTACTTGGAGTAGTTTAGGCTATGCGTAGCGGTTGTCCAGGTTCAGCGGGTTCGAACCCGCCGGGCTCAGCGGGCTCGGCGGCTACCGCTACGCGTCCAGGGGTTCGAGCTTCAAACAGCTTCATCACACCGTTGTGTTTGTGTGTGTGGTGTGTTTAATTAATTAAATGAGAGGGTTGGGCACTAATCAGAGAGGGTTCCAAAGGGTTAATGGAGGGTTAGAGAAAAGCTAATGTGACAGTAAGATTGTGAGAGTTGGGAGGGTTGGATACTGATAGCCTTATGAGGAGTTTTTATCACTTATTTTTCATTATAACGCTAATTAGTATCAATTAGGGTTATAATTGAAAATGCCATAAAAAAATTTCTCATAACTTACTCAAGTAGTTTGTCAAAATACTAACTTGTAAGCTAGCTTATGTTTATCTAAACCTATACATAAAAAATAAGTCAGCTTACAAGTGAATTATAAACTATTTTATTTTTCTCAAACAATACCTTATAATATATTTACTTGATTATTGAAATGCCTGCTTTAGACCATCCTTAGTGGTCATGCTTGGAGCCAATGGTACCAGCTGCCACCTAGCGTCACATTATCTTTCCACTATCTTACTAACACCTTACCAAATTATCTACAGTGGCCTTGACTCTCATACTAATCTAAATAATTAATAAAAAAAGNAAAGGAGAGAGAGGGTAGGGTGGGGTGGGGTAGGCAACCTGGGGGTGCCATTTTTCTTGCCGCTTGCTTGGTAACAATCACGCTCGGCGGTGTTCCCGGTTGGTATCGGGCGGTACCGCCCCCTTGCCGGCCTCTGGATGCGGATGGTCTTACAACTTATTTTTTAATTCTCTATAAATATAACTTGTTAAATAGATATTATATAATAAGTCGATACAAAAATATTGTTGAGACCTTTTGGATCAAATCAAATAGATATTTAATAAATAGATAATATTAAATACTTAATAGTTAATAATGCTATAGTATATTTATGATAAACAAAAGAATTTGTTGATAATAAATAAGTTTATCTTTTGAGTTTAATAGAAGATACTTAAATGTTACTTGCTAAAAGGAGTTCATTAAAATGTTACTTCCTATTTGGATTAATATCTTAATACGCTTATGTAATTTTTTGTTATTAGTTTCAATTAAGTAACAATTATTTATTGTTTCTAACTAATGTATGTTTTTTTTTTGTGCCAACGGGCTTGTAGTCCAGCGGCATTTGGAGTGTTTATAAGGTGTTTCCCTCCCTTGTGGTTTTTGATTCGAGTCCCGTCATAGACAATGGTGTGGATTTAGGATTCGATTTTAGGAGTAGGTTGGTTGGATGTGTCTGTAATCTGCCGTTCAAAAAAATGTATGTGTTTTTATACAAGTATTCAACTATTAATTAAATATTATTTATAAATTACCAACAAAAGCTTCAATTATTATTTATCTTCATTTGATATATAACTTTAATATAGTAGTTCTTTTTATATGTTACCACCACCACCATCACCACCACCATTGGCGGCCCTCAATAGCCACCACCACCATTGTTGGCTATATCCACCTGCTCCTCCCTTGTAACCTTCTCTGGCACCTCCATAACTACCGTTGGCTACCGACTACCCCATTGCTGCCAACACTACCGCTAATGGCCACCTCCACCGACGACGAACACCCATCATAACCCACCACATACACCTCCTCCACATGGGCCACACCTATCTTCTCCACCACTGGCCACCATCTTCACGTCCTCTGGATGATCGCCACCATCTCTACCTCAGCCCATCACTGCAACAACTTTCACCGTGTCTTGGCTAATTCATAATGCTCTTCCAGACCAACTCAACCGTAGTATTTTCTTTCTATGAATTGGATTTTTACAAACTATCATCATTTATACCAGAATTTTCATTCAAATTTCATATTATTATATATGCATATATATTTATGTATAAGAAAATTATTTTATAAATGAAGTTATTTATATATTTAATTTTATTTATAGCTATAGATTATGTTTCACAACCTAGTTGATAAGCTAGTTGTTGACTAACAAACTAGTTAGTAAGTGAATAAATTAGTTATTGAATTTTCCATATCAAGAAACTAGTTTTTGGCAAACATAATTTGTCCATAAGCTATCTTATCAGCTACTAGCTAGCTTATTAGTAAAAACAACTAGTTTGTCAAAATAGTCTTACTTTAACTAGCGTTTCAATAAGAACTAGCTTACGGTACATGTTTATCAGCTAGCTTGTTTTTGCCAAGACAGTGAAAAACTGATGTTGGTTTGGATAAGATAGTGAAAAGTTAACATAACGTTGTATAACGATTGAGTTAATTGGGTAAAACAGTCTACAATTAAGGACGAGTCTTATATAAAGTAAAGATTTCTTTAACAAGAACTTTCCAACTTATCTTGGCCCTATATTTTAACCAAGTGAAAAGAGAAGTCTGTAGTTCAAGCACCACTGAAGAAGTTTTTCTGCTTCTTCAGTGGTGCTTGAACTACAGACTTCTCTTTTCACTTGGTTAAAATATAGGGCCAAGTGTTTGGCGTTAGATTGGTCAGTGTGGTGTTGTAATCCTATTTCCTTTTTTTAATCGTTTGTACTCTGTCTAGCATCTTGCTAGCTTCTGTTTTGTTATAATAAATTACCGGGGGCGCTTGTTTAGGGGTGAGGGCCGAGCCGAAGCTCCTTTCTTGTGCCTCCTTTTGCTGTTCAAAAAAAAAAAAATCTAATTTTATATCCGGTTCAACTTTGATTGGACCAAGACGTGTGACGAAAAATTTGGGGGATGAAATAAGGAGCAGAAGTGTGAAGGGGGGTTTGGTCAAAGTCAATGGGCAAAACCGTCCTTGTACAACGACGCTTCATCCGGGTGTCAAAGTGTCAACTTCATATGATTCTCGGTCGGGTCGGGTCGGCATCGTTGAATTTATTCCAGTACTGTCTCCTTATTCCGGATCTCGATTTCATACCCTATTTCCAAAGTGCCATCCAACCGTACAACCTCATTCTTTTTTACTTTTTATTTTTAAAATACTAACTTTTACTTCAACTTGCAATTTTCTTTACACATAAATATTACTTTACAAAACTATGTTTTTCAATGTTGATCCTTTTGGGTTTCTATCATTTTTCTTGATGCTAGTTTGTATAAAAGACTTTTTAAAAGAAAACCTTAACGTATGTAAAAAATGCTTGGGGACCCATATATCCTTTTTGGTCATTTTACTTACCTATCAGTAGCTATTTTATTTCTAAAATATAAGGTGACAACGACAATACTGAATTTTTTTCTTAGACTATGTTTGGCAAACTAGCTGATAAGCTAGCTGGTAGCTGATAAGTTAGCTAGTAGCTGTTAAGCTAGCTATTGACTGATAAGCTAGCTAGTAGCTGATAAGCTGGCTTATGAACAAATTATGTTTGACAAAAACTAGTTTATGGGTATGTACAACGACCGAAAAGAGTATATTGGTATATAATAATTAATATTAATAAGAGTATAATTGAGAAAAAGCTACCTCCAAGTAGCTTATAGAAAAGCCATCTTATAAGCTACTCCGTGGTTACCAAACAATGGCTTAATTTATCTTATTATTTCAGAGATAAAATGTCCATTTTATCCTCATGCATAATGTATATAGAGAAATTAACAGATAAAATTTAGCTTCTGTTAGTGGGAGGAAACAAAAAAAAAAACGTTTTTGTATATTATGGTAGTTTTTTGCAATAAATTTTTTGTAATGGTCAAAACCGAGAAGAACAACAAACAAACAACAAAAATCAAAGACCAAAATTGCAATTTACTATAATTTATATTTGCATCATAGCTAAGAACTTGAATTTGTAATTCTGATTACTATTTGTTCAATTCTTTGTTTCTTTTAATTTTAATTTTATGTTATGAGTTACAACTTTATTGATATATAAATTAAGGGTAATTTACTACAACTACAACAACAAATATTACATGTTTTACATCGGATTTTACTTGTATTGTTTATATGCAACTCTATTATATACTTTTCAATTGTCTAACAATAATTAATTAGTTGTAAATTTTATTGACAACAATAATGAAAAAAAATATTAAAATAAATAAATATAATAGTAGATCATATATAAGGTTCATTTCAAAAAGTCTCAATGAGCTTGATGTGATCATTTATATTTTGTATAAAATAACCTTTTGTTTTTTTAATACATAAATAATTATGTCAATTAGTTAAAATAGTATATAACTAATCATGCTTAAATTCCAAAAACAAAAAGGGTTAAACTGAAAAGTTCACATATTTTGATTTTGATTAAGGAGTAGTCCTTCCTAATTGTTTGGAAGTCCTCTAATTTCTTTTGACTTTTGAATTATTTGAAATATTTTAATCTATTTTTAAATATAAAATAAGTTATATATCCTGTAGATGTTATGCCGATTTGGTTATAGTAACTTTTTAATTAAATTATTAAAGCAAAATTAAGCTGGATCATAAAAATTTCCATAGCAAAAAAAAAAAAAAAATCACATTATACAATTAACCTTGTTTTCTAGGTTTGATCCCACATGATAAACCAAATAAGTTTAATTAGTGGCTCAGGCTCCTAATTTTTCACATCTGCTTTTTACTAAGAATGTGTTTGACAAACTAGTTGATAAATTAGTTAGTAGCTGATAAACTAGCTTATGAATAAATTATGTTCGATAGAAAGTAAGCTTATGAGTATGTAAAATTATCAAAAGAATATCTTAAGGTATAATAATTAATATTAAAAAGGGTATAATTGGAAAAAGCTACAAAAGGTCATAAAACGTCACTCTAAACTATTGGAATGAGACCAGCTTATTTTTACCAAATACAACCCTAAGTGTTTGTCCTTTATTTATGCCATGTTAATATTTTTAAGAGTAAATTACAATTTTCGTCTCCATGTTATTAATTTATTAGGTAAATTACAATTTTTGCCCATGTTAATAGTTTATTGAGTAAATTACAATTTTTGACCATGTTAATGTTTTTTTTAGAGTAAATTACAATTTTTGCTCATATGGTTTGAAAAAGATTGAGCTTTTCGTACGGATGGTTTTAGAAAGATTGAAGCTATTTTGTGCATATATATGTTTGTGTATATGTATGTATATATATCAGATCAGATTTAAGGAAAAACCTTAAATAAACGAAAAAACAGGAAATATCCTTGTAGCCCTCCATTTGAAGCGTATGTACTTGTGTATACGGGTAATTTTGTGATATGTACACGTGTATAATGCACTTGTGGACAAAACCCCAAAAAGAACTCAAATTACCCTTATGCACAAATGCATACGGTCTAGATGAAGGGCTATGAGGGTGTGTTCCTTGGTTTTCTGTTTTTTAAGGGTTTCCCTTGAATTTCCGTCTATATATATGTATAGAGAAAGTTCAAATGAGAAGTGCTAAAAAAAATGAAAAGTAGAGAATTGATCTCCATAGATGATCTGGTCAATAAAAGGCGGCTTTAACCGGTTACGGTGGACGTGATTACGGAGGACTGACGCGATTCAAGGGTGGAGACGATTAAAGGAGGGTGTGACCCGATCAAAGCCGTCTTTATTGACCGGATGAGTGGTGGAGATCATCTCACCATTTCTCATTTTCTTAACACTTCTCATTTGAACGTAATACTATATGTATATGTAGCTGCTATGTATTTGTAAGTATGTATTTGTCCGTTTTGGGTACGTATCTTTGTGAAAGAGGTTGTGGGGTGAGAATGAAAGAATGAATCATGGGTGGTGGGGGCTTGGAAGAACCATGCTCAGAATTTGGTGGAAAATTTTCACAGTCTGACATAGATGTACATTTATTATTATTATTTTCCCAAAAACCTAAATAAAAATATCTTTATTCCATTCATAACTAATCTTAACTTTATTCACAGAAACCACGTCGGTTAGCATCCACAAAACAAGAAAAAAGTAATCATTATAAATACATATTTCCCCATTCAGGATCCAAAACCATAAAAAACTTTAAGACTCCCTCTTCCAGGATAACTACAGAAATTAAAATAAAAAAATATATATAATTTTAAAATCATCACTGTACTTAGAAACAAAGGTGGTTGATATTTGATATTTGATAGTTGATGGATGAATGGATGCATCACCATCACCATCATCATCTTGTTCCTTTTTCACTTTGTCAAATTCTGTTTCCTCATTCTTCTTCTTCTTCTTCTTCTTCTGCAAATTCTAGCTTGATGAATCACCAACACCATCCTCCTCCATCCAAGAATCAACTCCCTGAGGTACATTAGCTTTTCACTTTATTACTTACCTTTTCTTTTTATATATATAAATCAATCTACTTTTTCATCCAATCCAATCTATATATAAGCCAATTGAAAAGCTGGTTATCTGCTATACCAACTGTAGCAGATAATTAATCGGATGAGTTTGTGTAAGAATTAAAGCAATAAGATCTGTCTTATTGTTTGTTTGTTTTTATGTATACTTGTTTTGATTTCTAGTTTTAGATGCTTGTGATATGATGTGCTGAAAATGTTGTTTTTGAAGCATTTCTGGTCGAAAAGTGTTATCCGGAAATGGCTCCATCGGTCTCCGAAGAGCTCAGAATACAGCGCGGATCCGGAGGAGGACGACGATAGCTCCGGCGATTCCGAGGCTGAAGGTGAGATTTAATTGGCACTTCTTCATTCTTTTTTCCTTTTGATTCTATAAATTTCTGTATATGTTGATTCTATTTGTTAGATCTCTGAACTGTTAAAACTCAATATCACCAGATTTTTTCTGAGAGGTTTTGCTGTAAATTTGGATCATATATGCATAATTATCTGAAATATATACCTGATTTAGTACCAAAACTTCTTGCTCTTAATTAGCCACTTATCTCCACTTGTTGCCCAATCAATTGGCTGATGGGGAGTAAATTTGATATGTACACTCAATTTAGTACCAAAACTTCTTGCTCATACCCTCACTTGTTTCCCAATCAATTGGCTGATGGGGAAGTAAATTTAATTTATATGGATAACTGGTTGATATATACCCAATTTGGTTCCGAGATCCCTTGCTATCATTTGTGAACCGGGTAAGATTTTAGTCCACAAAAATGACATCATATACAACAGTTTACCAGGTAAGCGCCAAACCTGGTAAGAGTCTGTCGTCCTCACTTACCGGGGTGTAAGATTCTTGGTTCTTATTACATCCGTTAGGCAAGGTAATGCGACTTGGTAAGCTCTAACCTCGGTAACGTGGATATCACAAGCCTCAAGTCAAACCTACATGTCATAGTTCACCATCTCTTTTTCTTGGTTTCACACATATTCTTTCATGTTGAATTGATGCATACTTGATCTTTGACCGACACTTCTTTTGCAATCGCACTGTAGCTAATTATCGGATTGCAGTTATGGTCTTGATTCGAATCGTATGGTTTTGTTTTTTACAGAAGAGTCCCGTGACTGGCCAAAAGATCCGCGAACCAAGGGTAAACAAGGAGACGATATCCAGAGTGGTCCTAATGGTAAAAAGATACAATTTGTCCTTATTGGTTTGCTTCTAATGAAGTAGATGATACAGTTACTGTTATGACATCTTACTACATGCTTCTTTTGGTTTTTCCTTACATCAACAACATTTTGATTCATAAGCTTTTTGTTGCCTCCCCTTAACTTTTTACTGGTGTATCAATACTTCAATTTGTCATTTAAGTGACCATGTGATTTGTTTATCTTTAAAAAATGCTATTAAGAAGGAACTGAAAAGAGCAGAGTTTGAAGTTTTTATTCCTTTGAGAATTTGTTTCCTGATGCAATATGTTTTCTAATTAGGATCCCATTGATGCAGGACTTCATGAATAATTATACTGAGATTCTAACTACTACTACTACTTATTTTTCTTTACAACTTTGGTGAATTAAATTGTAATCTTTTGTGGTTTGTGCTGCCTTTTTGGGTCATCAGGAGCTTTTCCCAGGTCAAGACGACGAAAGTCAGAGACATGTAGAGCACAGTACATTGATGCAAAAGAACTCAAGTGTGGTGGCCTTCCCTCTCAAACATGATTAACAATTATTTCTGTGTTACTTGGCTACCGCTAGCATCCGACTGGTTGATCTGATACCTTTGTCTTTTTCTTCCTTTCTTTTGTGTTGTAGAGTATCTGTTAACACTTGGAATGTTGCGGGGAAGCTTCCGCCAGAAGACTTGGATATTGAAGACTGGCTTAAAGTCGATGATCCTGCTGACGTATATGTGATTGGGTAAGTCTTTCCTTGTAAAATAATGTTTTGTGGCTCGTCTCCGCCTTATGCGATAGATTTTGATCCTTCCGTGAAAGTATCCTTGTGTTTCAAGTGAACAGATTCTAAAACATGTTTATAGTTATGCTCTGATGTATCGTATAGATAACTGTTTTGTTGTTTTGTTTTGGAAAAAGATAACTATTTCGTAAAGCTCTCTCCAATGGGATGGGCTATGAGTTAGAAGAATCTGGATATCTTATTCTGGATCTTGTCCAGAATTATGATCACACTTGCAATTTATGATCAATCATAAAGATAATTCCTTTAATTTGTTGAATTATCTTTTTCCTGGCCTTTACTCTTGGTAGAATCATTTGGGTTGATTGCACCCATGCAAAATTTTGGCCTAAATCCCCCCTATGTTTCCTACACAGTTTTCAGGAGATCGTACCATTAACCGCTGGCAACATTTTTGGCCCTGAAGATAACCGTCGAGTCCCAATATGGGAAAACATCATTCGTCGAACCCTTAATAGAGTTCAACCCGAAAAGACGAAATTCAAATGCTACAGCAACCCTCCTTCTCCATCAAGGTTTCAACCATCCGATGATGCTCCAGATATAGAAGAGGAAGTAGTGCTCGAAAGTGATAGCGATGGTGAGGAGGAAATCCACCCGTTCAACGAGGACTCCAACTTTGATGAGCTCACGGATGGTCCAGCATGCCTACATGCAAATCTGAGCACGGAAACTTGCGACTCAGACGACAATTGGCTTGCACGTATGCAAGCTAAAGGCGACTTAGAGACACGGTATCCATCTCCAAAGAGACTGGACAGAGTAAATTGCTTTCCTGCTGAAGATCCTGAAGAAAACATAAAAGCATTGGCTCCTGCTAATAATAGAAAGTTAACCAGAATACTTAGTGGGACTGAAAGGATTGGCTTGTGCTGGCCAGAACCACCATTGGATCTGCTGGCTCAGTGTGTACCAGAAAGACCAAACACTTTGACCACTGTTAAATCATTCAAGGCTTCTAAATCTTTCAAAAGATATAATACTTTCAAGTCGTATATGAATACCGACAATCGAGTGATACCAGAGGAAGTTTTTCTGCCAGAGCTGGATCTTGATTCCACCATGTACCGGAAAAGAAGATCCCCGTATGTAAGAATAGTAAGCAAGCAAATGGTTGGCATTTTCATCACCGTATGGGTGCGTAGACGCTTGAGGAAGTATATCCAAAACGTGAACGTCTCAGCTGTTGGTGTCGGTGGAGGGGGGTACATCCGTAACAAGGTCCGTTTCTTTCCTGAGAAATAATTTGAATCAACTGCCATGTTCTTTTACTTTCTGTTTCTTTCTTTTTTTCATTCCATCTTTCGATCATTGATGCTCACTTCAAATGATGTATTTAAGTTGAATTATTGAGGGATAACATAGACAGTTATACATATTCAGACGTTTGTCAGTTTACAGAAACAAACAGTCTTACTTACTGATTCAGATTTCAGACTTCAGCACCTCTTAGAAAACAACCGCCAACTTTGTGATTGAAGTAGTTTTCACTCTTTCAGGGGTCGATATCAGTGCGCATGTCAATATACCAGACGTTCTTTTGTTTCATCTGCACTCACCTTACGTCTGGTGAAAAGGACGCTGATAAAGTTAAAAGAAACGCCGATGTTCATGAAATACATAAAAGGACTCGTTTTAACATGATCTCAAACTCTACTCTCCCGGAGAGGATATACAACCATGAGTAAGTATGCGACATCTGCCTTTACTTATTTTTCGTTCTCATAACTAAAATTGATAATCCATGCTCAAACATGTATCATTGTTTTCTGGCTACAATACAAACAAGATGGCCTCACTGGCACTGTAATCCGTAAACTGTTTCGAGAGGTTTGTGTAAATATAAAAGGGATGTGTGAGCTCCAAATGCTGAATGATCTAATCTAATAGCACTTCTGCTGCTGGCAAATCATTAGGGATAAACTTACTGAATCTTTTTGGCTATGCAGACCTTATGTATTACTCCTAAATAAGGTCATGATTCATGATAGGTATAAAGTTATGGTTTTTTAATCCTTTGAAGGTAATCTTACAAGCTTTTGTATGTTTTTCAGTCGAATTATCTGGTTGGGTGATCTCAATTACCGTCTCAACTCATCATACGAGAGGACGCGTGATTTAATTTCCAAAAACGAGTGGGCGAAGTTGTTAGAGTGTGATCAGGTTAGTTGGTATAACATACTGCTTACATCTTTCCTAGATTCTGTGTTGTGTACAAGTTTTAGTTTCATTTGCTGCTATACTTGTGGTGCTTTCTCTATGATCTACAAGTTGATTAAGCAAATATGGATTGTTACAGTGACATTGTTATCTTTCTTGCAGTTGGTACGGGAGCTAAAGAAAGGCCGTGCATTTGATGGATGGTTCGAAGGTGTCTTAGATTTTCCACCAACGTACAAATACGAGCAAAATTCAGAAAAATACTGTGGTGAGGATCCTAAAGTTGGAAGGCGAACTCCGGCATGGTAAGCATCTCAAAGCTTTCGTGTTTTTAAAATTGAACCTTAGCACTCTCGTTTCGTTGTTGCAAGTTTAACTTGACACATAATCTATTAACGATATGTCTAAACTAGCCTTCAACAATTGATAAGGAATTAACATGATACTTTGGGGTCACTTAGCATCATATTTGTTGATGTAGACCTCTATCAATTGATCCAACCATCTACGCGTATCCCACTAACCACATCTCATTTGTTTTTGTTATAGTCCCACATCAGCTAGTATTGGATCATCCCACCCCCTCCCCCCTCCCTCTCTGTCTCTCAAAAAGGACACGGTTCGAGATATTCTTACAGTTTTCTTGAACGGCCTTTTTTTTCCATTGATCTTCAATTTGGTCTAGTGTTTGTTAACTCACATGGTACTAGAGTTATGAT
This sequence comes from Carthamus tinctorius, assembly GCA_001633085.1. Taxonomy (NCBI): domain Eukaryota; kingdom Viridiplantae; phylum Streptophyta; class Magnoliopsida; order Asterales; family Asteraceae; genus Carthamus; species Carthamus tinctorius. The sequence continues at coordinate 3,676 of LUCG01056473.1, read as the reverse complement.
CTACCATCGTACAGGGATTTGTCACTCTGGGCCCCAATCAACTAGATTTGGACCATTAAGAGCATTTCCAACAGATTCTTTAAAATTTCTCCAAATGGAAAATGAAAAGTCAAAATCTCTAAAAAAAATTACATTCTTCTCCAACAGATTCCATTGTTTGGAGACGTCAACATTGATTATGATATTAATAATATTTCATTATTTATTAAAATATTATTTTTGTCTCTAACTTCTTATTTCCAAAGTTTCCCATTGGTGCTTTCATTTCGTAATCGTTAACTCCATATTTGGAGAAAAAACATTTCTCTCTTACTTTCTACATTTTGGAAATAGTTTTGGGGCAAAATCCCCATATTCTCCATTTTAGAGAAGCTGGTGGAGATACGTTAACCCATCCCCTGGGCCGGTGGTTTCAAAAAGAGAAGTTTTGGTTTTCTTGAACGACTTCTTTTTAATTGATCTTCAATTTGGTCCAATGTTTATTGTTCAGGTGTGATCGCATACTTACGTTTGGGAGGGGAATAAGACAGTTGAGTTATAGAAGGACCGAGAATAAGCTCTCTGATCATAGGCCTGTGACTGCAACATATATGATTGAAGTCGAAGTTTTCTCTCCAAGGAAGTTACAAAAAGCCCTCACGATCACTAACGCAGAGATCGAGAACGATGGTTTCGTCGCAGAAGTGGGCATAGACGGCGAAATAAAGTGCTTAAGATTAACAGAGGTTAGTCATTTAACCATCTATCACCTCTAAAACCAACCTTACAAATCTCAAATTTCAAAAATAAAAATCATTGTGTTCTGTGGCAGGATGAATATTGGTAGTTAAAGACACATGCACAGCCTCAAACATGCTACTGAGTTGAGTTGAGTTGAGTTGAGTTGAGTTGACTCGGCCTTTTTGGATTCTTTTTTACTCAAATTATTTGTTACACTTGAGATTCATTGTTTGTTCTCAAAGTATGTCTCAGCAGGTGCTATTTGTGTGTAAATTTGTGTTGTTGTATAGTTTTTCTTTTTTCAATTCAAAACTAGGTTAGCAAAGAGGTTTTTTTACCTTTAATAATTCGGAAAATGTTATTTGCATTCTGTTGCTTTTTATGTACTTGTAAGCCCTATATGTCAGTTCCTTGAATTCTTGGATTGCAAATAACATTTTCCGCATAGTTTTTGGTGGATGATTTTGTTTGTAATGGTAAAGTTGGATCATTGTGTACCGTGGTTATGTAAGTAATACAAGAGTCTCGAGTTTTATGTCAGTAGAAGTGTGTTATCTTTCATGGTCAATTGTTTGTTACCTTTTCTTTTTCCTCATTTGTTGTATTTTTGAGATCTGAAAATAAAGAGATGAGTGATATTCATAAAAAGTCCTTATTCATTATTTTTTATAAATAAGATTATTGCTTGTTATGAACTAAATCATATTATCAGTGTTCACCTTCATTTATTGACCACGTTTAATTCTTATTTATTATGATTTTATTAATTAAAGTTGATAAATAATCAAATATTAATGACCAAATAGACAACTAATAACGTCTCCCACCAAATAGATAACTGAAATAATAAATTTATAAGTTAATTTTTTTCTAAGCTTTAGGTTAAAATCTCTTACAATTAATATTTTTATTTATTCTATCTTACTACTTATCATAAAATCTATTACAATTTATAACCTGGTGCAAAGCCCGGACTCTTAATACCTAGTAAAAACTATTTCACGTAGCTCTTCTTTTGTATCACCCCCACTAAGTTGTTTTAGGCTAGCCCTGATTCTTGTGATTTAACTTAGACCGTATGGATTAATATTAACAATTCATTAATTTTTTTAGTCTGTTTTATGATTCTTCATTTTGAATAATAGAAAACGATCTGTATATGAAGATGTAATTTGCAATTTACGAAGGTTACATTTATTTATAATGGCAATTTTGTATAATTTCAGGGGCATAAAAGTGATTTTGTGCATGAAAAACAAAAAGAAATGCACCAGCCGGGAATCGAACCCGGGTCTGTACCGTGGCAGGGTACTATTCTACCACTAGACCACTGGTGCCTTTGATGAATATATGGAAAAAAATAATCTACTTAATCGTTAAGCTCATTTGGATCTTAACACCCCCAATTTTGATTGCTTAAAATTGATGCGGAGAAAAAAGAAGAAACTAGGGGTGTAAACGAGCCGAGTCGAGCCGAGTATCAGGTGGTTTGAGTCGAGTCCTTAGTATTTCGAGTCGCGTTTTGACCGAGTTTACTCGAGTCGAGTTTTAACCGAGTTTTGACCGAGTCGATCTCGAGTAGCTCGCGAGTTGTCTTGGCTTGAGACGAGTCAAGCCGAGTATTAGGTAGTTCGAGTCGAGTCGTTAGTATCTCGAGTCGAGTTTTGACCGAGTTTATTCGAGTCGAGTTTTGACCGAGTCGATCTCGAGTAGCTCGCGAGTTGTCTCGACTCATTTACACCCCTAGAAGAGACAAACCGAAAGAATCTAAATAAATTATTCCTTTGTCTTTCTCACTACTTTTCCTTTCATAGACTACATCAGAGTGTTTCTGGTGTCGTTCGATAGTTTAATCCTCTAAACCACAAATCAAATTATAAGGCCGGTTTAGGGAACTTTTCAAACTGAATGGATTGGTCTACCAAACCATAAAAAAATGCTAGGTGTGACTCGTTTAGATGGTTTAAGCCTCTTATGGACTTTAAAATAAAAAAACATATAATATTTATTTCCAAAACAAAGATGCTACCAATATAATGTTATAAAAATTAGTATACCTAATTATAAGAGAAACTTTATCTCTAAAATTAACAAAAGCGTTAGGCAAGTTGAAATACACTTAAATAAATTTAACATGAATAGTTAGAATTTTGGACAATTATTGAACAAGTCGAATGACGATTTGGAACTTTGCATTTGATTTTTGATGAATTTCGGAATTTTGTCAATTCAGAGAACGATCAATTGATAAATGAAACTAAGAACTAAAACTCAGTGTCTTATACAAACTTTTTTATTCGGACATTGAGGTTGAGCCTACAATAGAAAACTAAATAACTAATACATGTATACTTTTGGTGGTCGGTTCAGTCTAGACTGCTTAAAAAAACATTCAAACCACAGACTAGGCTGGACCGTCAAACTGCAAAAGCGGTCCAATTTGACTTGTTTCGATCGGTTTGAACACCCCTATTTTAACGATTTTTTGAAACACCCGTAAATTATATATCTTTATGTCATTTCTCTAGAATTAAAAATCCAAACCAATCTTTCGGCTAATAACGGTTGGTTCCTTCTCTACCAGGGATTATTTATTAAACATATATTAATATGTTTTCATTTACCTTATTTAGTAATATTCTCGACAATTAAAATATAATGTCAAAAGCATCACTTGTTTGGCATAGCGGCATCGAACCTACGAACGACTACCACGAACACACACACACACACACGCCTCCTCGGCGATATCAGGCATCCACGGGCAGTTCACTAATCCATCACTGTCTTGGCCCAGCTTAAGCTGGACCTAGAGCCCAACCACAGTTTTTGACTGGGCTGGGGGGTAACCTAATCTATGACTGGACCAACCCAAGGACTGGGTACTCCTCATGCCCTCAAATTGACTCCTCTTGGATTCGAACCCAGGTAGACTGGGATCCCATCCACAGCCCCC
>LUCG01056455.1:0-16179 GCA_001633085.1 Carthamus tinctorius | reverse complement strand
AATAAAAATATGTATATATATAAATAAAAATTAAGATATGTATATATATGTGTGTGTGTGTAATATTAAAAGTACATAATATTAAATGTAAATAGAATAAGTTACATTCTAGGTCCTGTGTTGCAATTTTGATCCCTGGAAAAAAGAAAAAAAAGAAGCCAAAAGACTAAAATACCCCTTGGCTTAATAATGCTAACCGAATCTTTTTTATTCCGTTAGAGAGAGGGACTCGGAGCGTGCACTTTTGCATACCACAGGGACGCCCAGTGTGATAAATGCATGTTAGGGACTATATCCAAAATTTTAGCAAACCACAGGGACCCAGAATGTAATTTACTCTATATATTGTTTAGGTGGGTTTTTGGTGTTTCGGCAGCAAATCCCATTACCCTTTTTGATGCATTCCTACGGACCTACCATACCACCTCCTCTTCTCTTTCTTCTTTTCTCTCCAACAACAACCGAAAACAAAAGACAAATTCATTCGCCTTTCTTTCCCAATATTATCAATATCAAAATCAATAATCAATGCACATCTGAACTGTATTCTCTCTCTAACTTCTTCTCTTTGATCCAGAGAGAGAAAGTGGAGAGAGATGGAGGAGGATATGGCATTGCTTGACGACCATCATCAACAACAACCTAAAACTTGCCTCGTCCTGGGAGGCAGAACCTTCGTTGGGAGATTCCTCGTTATGAGGCTATTGAAGCTAGGTCATTGGATCGTTAGGGTTGCCGATTCCGATCACTCCCTCCGACTTGATCCTTCCGATTACAAATACGATTCGCCTCTTAATCCTGCTCTTTCTGCTGGCCGTGCTTCCTATTTCCATGTCGATGTCCGCAATAAAAACTCCATCATCAATGGTACTTCCTTTTAGTCTATATTCTATGTTTATGATGATTATAATACTCGAGTTTTGTATTATCTATTTACAAACTGTCTATGATAAGATTCACTCAAGAATTGCGGTTTTCTTGGCTTTTGAAATTGCTTCTTGGAAGTATTAGAATTGATTAAAAAAATTCAAGTATGTCAAACCCTACAAGAAAATAGTCTTTCTGCTTCCTGCTAAGTTGTGCTCAAATTTATTGTTAGTTTCGTACTTGAGTGCCATTTGAATGCATATCATGCTGTGTGTGCATCTAATTCGACAAATGTGTGGACCCGTAAACATATGATAAGCCCAAACAAGAGAATCGAGGAAAGGAAAGGAAAGAGTCGGGGCCAGAATAATGCTCTAGCACGAGCAGGGGGCTCTTTAGACCTTAGTTCATTTCATAATACCTCAAACTAATAGAAATAGAAGGAGTCTTATTGAACAAATCTAACTATAATTCTGCATCTTGTGATATTCATATAAAATAATTGGATACAAATTTACTTCTAAGTGGGATTACACTTTCTTGAAATGCTAGATTCTCACTATTCTCTAGAATACTCGCCTTTTCCAATAAAGTTATAGAGCAAGGAATTTTATTTATGCCTGCAAGATTAGCATTTTGCTTGAAAATCAACCTTTTGTGCCCAGAAGTAGGAGTCATGTCCAAATTTCCAATATCAAGCCTGGTTTTTGTTAAGATTCAGATTGATATAGAGATCATTTTAGGCTATTCAATCATCTTCAAATTTTCACGTTCAAACCTACCTATTAATATCCTTCCAATAGTAGTACAACTTGTCAATATTGAAATTGAAAAGTAAAATCAAATGTGCATTTTCTATAGGAAGAGGGAGTAATTAAAACTCACAAAGTTCATGCATGTACCACAAAATAGTTTAAGGTATGTATGCATGTGTGAATATGCACATATGCTTATGTATGCATATACATGTAACATGCATAGCTTAAGCCTTGAGTTCATATGTTTTTTCTATGTTTATTGCATTTGATGCTAGATCTCTTTTGACAAAGTTGATGTCTAGACAAGATTCATGAGATTAATTGCATGCAGCAGTTGATGTTTACATAATGCATCTCAAATGGACATTATCTTCAACATAGCTTATGAGCAACAGATGAGCTCATGAATGATTATGTGCATTTGACTAGGTACTTGTATCTGAAAGTTCTTTAATCCAGTCAAAATAATGCTCTTATAGTGAAGCAATGTCTGATGGGGTATAAAGCGAGATGGAATCTGTTGTGACTTCCAGAGTTGCCATTTCATTTCTACTCATGTAGAGATATTAAATCTACGTGTGACACAAGCAACTAGGATATATATAGTTCTTGTTTGATGTGGATACCATCTATTTTTAGTGTTTTGCATATTTTTTTTCCATAAAAGATACAACTTACTTTCTTGTTTGTATCTTCTCTTAAAGATTAAGTCTCAAATTATGAGTTTGATTATGATCTTATAATTAGTCATTTAGTCTGTCTGTCCGGGGTTTGTTGACCATTTTCTTCATTGTACCTCATATGTGCAATATTTGTATGATGCTTTACTGTCATTACTCGTAAGTATTTCAAACAGTTCTGGTTATGTCTATGACCTATACCTTTTTCTTGAAGGGTGACACATAAGTCAAAGAACCTTTACTTTCTGTTAACTTAATTCAATGTTTAGTTGTAGTAATAGACATACTCCTACATATACACTAATTTGGTTTTAGATCATATTTAATATTTGAGAATCGGTGATTTGAAGTCATTTATAATCTAACAAGAATTGGCTTCGTTGATGGACGAGATGGGGGCCTTTTCTCATTCTTAGTACTCCGCCTTCCTTTTTCACCTGACTTGTTTTGTGGTCTTGTTAATGAGGTAGTTTGTGTATAGATAATAGCTAATCCTCACAAATAGCCATTGTCGCAAATAACAACTATAGGTTGGTCATTTTGTGCTTCTATTGTGTACTTTAAATTACAATTGGTACTAAAACTTGATTATCAGGCAGAGAGACTTAACCGATTCAACATTTTTTTTCTTTCTGTTTTTTGCAGCTATTGAAGGTTCATCAGTTGTGTTCTACGTAGATGATGCTGATTCCTGCAATAATGATTTCTTTGTTGGGTACACAATAATTGTTCAAGGTCAATCATATTATACTTTAATTAGATTGTCCTTAAAGTGATACACAATGATTTTGTTACAGCTCTCATGTTTTATTATTATTTAGGTGTGAAGAATGTGATCAGTGCTTGTCGAGAATGCAAAGTTAAACGGTTAATATACACCAGTACTGTAGATGTAGTGTCTGACAGTTCACATGATATACATAAGGGAAATGAGACGCTACCATATGCTACAAAAGTATGTTTTGGTAATTCTACCTGTACTACTTCCCCATTCTACATCAAGTGTTGTATAGTATTTTTGAAAAACAAAAAAGGAGTAAGATATTAGTGTGACCATTGGTTTATTAAAGTGACATGTGTATTTTTAAGATTTATGTTTTAAAGTTGGTTCTATACTGTCTAAGCACCTATTGTGGTCAGACTTATATGTCCTATTCTTGCCTCCCCAAAAGGCATGCTTGGATATATAGCTGGACTCGTTGAATAATTAATCAAATGTTGACATTTAATCAAGTCACACTTAATGGAGAAATGTGGGAATTATTTTTCTTATAATATTCTTCTTACACGATAAACTTGTTTGCCATGGCACAGTTTAAGAATGTATATATTGAACTTAAAGCTCAAGCAGAGGCTCTTGTTTTACTTGCAAATGACATTGATGGCCTTCTTACATGTGCTCTTCGCCCTAGCAACATTTTTGGACCTGGAGACAAGCAGCTTCTGCCATCTCTGGTTGATGTTGCAAAATCTAGCTGGGCTAAGGTGAAAATTTCTATGCAACAAAATTATTAACTTTTTCAATCTACAATCATACGCCCTGTGTGTCACATCTCACAAGGCTGCATAACTTGTAGCCTCTTTCTCTTCTTCTGGATTTTGTTATTATTAATTTTAAGTGTGGAAAATGATAGAGAATGCCTAGCTCAAATGATCCAAGGATATCATCTACCATTGCTAAATGGTTCTGCTGTATCAGTTAAAATAGCATTGATGCATTGGTTAGAAAAGGTTATCTGGGTCAGCTATAAAATAATCCAACTTGTAGGTCTATATTCTCGGTTCTTAAAAAGTATGCTTTTGCTTTTGATTTGTTCATAAAGAAGAGTTATCTCCTATCATTAGAGAATGATATCATCAATATGCTTGTAGCATCAACTAGATCAAGTTTTACATAAAGAAGCTAAACCTTGTAATTGTTATTCCATTGTACATAACAACATCCCAGCATTAGCTTTTTTTAAACTTCTCTTTGCCATCCTGCATGTTGGGTAAGCATGATAACTAAAAACAACACTCATATTTGACAACAAAAAGTTGTTTGTCAAAAATCAGTTTACCTTGCTCTTTCTCAATTGCAACTTCTAAGCATGACAACTAAAAACAACACACATTTGTCACAAGAAGATGTTTCTCTACAATTAGTTTACTTCACTCTCTTTCTTGGATCAGGGATACTTGGTATGAAAATTATTTGTGCCTTTAATTTTTTTATTTTTACTTAAGACTTATGACTAATTGTAGGGGCAATAGGGATATCCGAGCATGATAATGTTGTGTTACTAATTGTATATTCTTTAGAAGGATGATAGAAACTAATATCGGTGGCAAAGAAATAGAAATGTCAGATAATCTATGTTACTATATTGTGTGGCTCTATATATGTAAGAGATATCCCTGTGGCCCATCATAGAGCTCTTGTTAACTGCTTTCTTTTGATTGTGTTCTATGTTAGGCACTTGCAACATTAACATTTTATACTTTGTTTTGCTTCCAGGGCTAGTCATTTAAGTGCAAAGTTAATATTGGATTGTAGTTGTTTACTTAACTCAAGCCTCTTGTCAGTTTATGTTAAGTGTCTTCTTGGATATACTTTTTATAAGTAATAGAGTCTCTCATTCCAGTTTATTATAGGAAGTGATGGAAGCATGTCTGACTACACCTATGTGGAAAATGTCGCTCATGCCCTTATCTGTGCAGAAGCTGCTTTGGTCTCTCGTATGGTTATCGTATCTGGAAAGGTATTGTATAACAGCAGATTCTTACTTTTGAGAGCACTTCCTTACACCTTCGGTGAGATTAGTGATTAGAAATTATCCAATCTACTGTAGGTATTTTTTATCACAAATCTTGTGCCGATGGGCTCTTGGGAATTTTCCTTGCGTATGCTAGAGGGGTTACGCTACTACAGGTAATGGATGCATCCTCATTTTTTATAGAAGTGATCTTGCACCTAACTCTTTCTTGAATTTCTTTAGATTTCTGGTGCAATACTATTGCAGTTTCAGGTTAATGACTTGACAGAACCATTGACCTTATATTCAAGCTCATATGAGAAAGAATCGTCGAACTCATATTCTTTAAATGCTCAACCCAACAAAAATCATAGTACTTTTTTTTTCTCTATTTTATTAATCTACTTGAGAATTATGCATTAGTTGTTCATATTTCATGTTTTAACAAAGAGTAACATAGGAAAGGTCGTATTAAATACAATTCAACCTGTCAACAACAAAGAGAGGAAGTGGGTATATGAAAATATATAGAAAGAGGTAAACAGAGGGGTAGAATCATAAAAATTAAGGGATAGGGTGTGCCTAAAAAGAAAGCAAATTGGATGTTGAACAAGAAGAATTCGTATTGGAGAACGCTCTTGTAAACATATAAGGTTTATTGCAAATATTATTGTGATAGATCGCTCATGCAAACGCCTTCAAAGTTGGTTAACAGAATAGTCAACTTCCAAAAACTTTGCATTGCTCTAGTGGTGTTTGAGTTGTAGTTACTAGCTAGTACATTAATTTTGAACTCTTTTTAATTTGCCTTCCCATAAAATATTTGAAATTAACCACAAGAGTTGTGGCATACTAGTTGAGGCTCAGGGGATATGGTGGAATATCCCATTTGCTCTAGGTTTAAATCTAGACGTCCATAACAATTGTGGCTATTGAATTTATCACAGCTGATGTCTTACAATTGTAAAGTGTCAGGAATAATCTCGGTATAGCCCAGGACATCCGTCCAAAAAAATATTTAAAACTTGTTCACCAAGCTGTCATAAGAGGAAACAATACTCTCTTTTCCGTTTTCTTCTAGATGTTATTGTCTATTATGTTAACTGATATTTATTTACAAAAAGAAAAAACATGGTTAACGCTAAATGATTTTTCTTTTTATGTTTTTGGGTCTTTCCTTGGACCATGTAGCAATAAAGGAACATGATGTAGGCATGAACTTTTTTTATGGTACATGCATTTATGCATTCATGATGAAATTAAAAATGTTAACATGAGCTAATTATGAAGTTTAAAAATAGTTATTAAATCGTTGACACTGCATAAAAACATTCCTCCTGTAGTAGATGGCAATACTAATAAGAGAAACTCCATTATAGCCATTTCTGTACATTCAATGTACTCTACGGACATAAAAATCATGATCGAATTTTGCGAAGGTGAATTAGCATTACTTATCCAGCATGCCATTACACTAATGAGATGGATAGTCTTAACTTCGGGACTAGACTAAATGTTTCATCATAGTCTCCACCATACGTCTGACAGTAGCACTAGTAAACCAACTTGATTCTGAGACAGGTAAGAAAGCCATCATGGATGCAACGTATGAGATCCTTTCCAACAAGAATGTAAAAATATGTCCTACATGGAAAAAGAGTAGATTTTTCTAGCTCCTTATAAGCTCAAAACTATGAGCTACCAACAACTTCCACAGTTCCACCATTGTTTTAAGTTGAATTAAAAGTTATTTGGCCAATCTGTTGCGTCAGGCTATAGGATGTTCCAAATGGTATTAAAGTGGCTCCTTGTATCAATGGAATGGAGGGGCAAACCTCATCGAGCATGATGAGTCCCTGATGGGGTGGTGTTTGTAACATCTTAGGTAAATCCTTCATTGTTGATTAACAAGGAGACGATGCTAGAAAGCCTAAAGAGGATATTAGGAATTTAAATAGGGGAGTTTGTAACAACTCGTTCCACGTGGATAGAAGATTAGACTTTTGAGCTCCTTATAAGCTCAAAGTTGTGGGCTTCGAAAAACTTCAACCGTGGTTATAAGTTGAACTCACCTTCTGCATTTGGGCATGGGGTGTTACAAAGCAGATCAATAGGATCTCTTGCTTTCTAAAGGGGTATACATGTACATGGAACGCTTTGCTTCATCTTGGATGAGCATGAGCCTCAGACATGGTTCGAGGATTATGATAACCACCTAGAGCTAAGATTAAAGTTTCATAACTAGAGGAAGGAGCAGTGTCATTTGTGTTAGGCACAAGATGATTAGTGTTAGGATTTGTTGGAGAACCATAGTGGGTATATGATATACTTGAAGGAGAGGACTAGAGGGTGGCCAACAAGAAGTTCAAAATTCAAGGGATTACCAAGAGCATTATCAAGAAGTCATGCTAAGATATCGAGATATGTAAGAATTGAGATACTGGGCCTAGAAGGCTTTCTATTAGAGTAAGTTGGAAAATTGAATCTTAATTCCATCATTGGTGTCCTTTTTGGGAACAGAAGTATTACACAAAAACGTGTATTCTAATATGAGTAGTAGTTTTAGATATAAATTTATGTACGTTAGATATACAAATAAGAACTTTCAATGAAAAACTAGAAAATGGTGTATGTGAAACAGGTTTAATAAGGAATCTGACCTAGTAAAAATAGTATAGGGTATTTAGTTGATATGGTAAATTGCTATTAAAATGTGACTACAAATTGATGATCACTGTTATGATGAGTGAATAATCTGGAACAAAGAGCTAAACATAGACTTGCTAGATGGTCTGCTTACCACTCGCAATGAAAAATAAAGAATCAATGTTGATTGAAGTTTCGGCAAAACATTCTCGGGAAGGGTGTCGCAGGTAACACTACAGAGGATAGAGGTAATATTTTGAAAAACATGACTGTTGCTTGCAAGTTCAGTTTATCGTTTATGGTGAGAAAAATTGCTTAGGTTTCTAATTTACAGTAATGTGCATCTTATTAGAAACTAAGATTATTGAAATAAGTGGATGTGTCTTTGGTGATGTTTCTAAGTGCTTGGACATGTGAAACTAACTTGCAAGTTTATCCAAAAGTAATATATAGTCATGAATACAATATCAACTTCAGGACTTTGGGTTCCTATATTCTTCATCTTGGCGGTCAAGATCCTATAACAATAGCTCAAGAGTACATCATGTATATAAACATTTCCAACAAGTTTCTGCCGAATAAAGAAGTTGAGTATTCTTAGCATCATGTGAGGCAAATATTATCATAAAACTTGCTTTTTGCTGCTTATTAGGTCGGTCATCTGTTACATGCCATTTCAGAATTTTGTCACGCGAGGAAGTGTCTTTCGGAACAATTGTTGTTGTTTATGCTTCAGCGAGGAATATTAGTTTTCTTTAAATGCGACCATTGAACTTATATTCGATACATGTTTGCTTATGAACATAAATCTACTTAGCCTAGTTTAGATATGTAAGATCGTAGAACAACCTTGTTATCAAGATCTCCTCACCCATGTTGGCTGCAACTTCTGTGATCTGCTACATGTTAATCTGTTGATGCTTTTTTTTATATTATTAATTTTATTTTCAATCTAATCTTTTTGTGCGTTATGGTTTCTTTCTGATTCGTTGTCATGACTACTCGAAATCCATGGACTTATGTAATAAATTGCAGGCCAATGGTCAAACTCCCTGCTATGGTTGTCAGATTGATGGTTTATCTCATTAAATGGATGCATTCAGAGACATACTCCAGAAACTTGAGTAGTTCTGCTTCAGTTAACAATATTGTCCAATTAATGTCACACACTACAACCTACGATTGTTCTGCAGCCCAGCATCATATTCAATACATGCCCGTTGTCTCACTGGATGTAAGTTTTATGAGGTTGGAGTGTGCATTGCTACAACGCTCTGTTTCTAATTTCTATGTTTCTTCTAAAATAGTTGATTTTTGCATTTGTTGGTTGAAAGAATTATCAGTTTCAAGTCTGGCATTACCATCCTACATCTTATGCAGTGTTAATGTTTTTTAAGCTGGCTTTTTGCACGATACAGATTGTTTCTTAAAACGAGGTTAAAGTAAAAGCATGAGCCTGCTATAAGATAAGGATAAATTGGTAGATGAAGATTGTTTTGCTATTGTAAAATCATGCTCAAGTTGATGGGTAACTTCTGATGTGCACACAACTTCTAGTCATATCTTCAACTGCTTTGAGTGCTTAAGCATATATCTTCACATAGCAGCAATGAGTTTCTGCAAATCCTGGAGAGTTCGGGGTGTTCTTTGGGGCAAATACACCTATTTGTTAAGTTAGCAAGGGTTTTGCAGTAAGAATTATCTTGAATAAAGAATGCCCATGTAGTTGTTTCCTTATTTGTGGGAGTTTTTTAATGCCTACCTAGCTGTATTGGGCTTGTCAACTTAAAGTTTGATCTGTTACCAGACTTTTCTACTCCGTTTGTTGATGCCCTGAGGTCCTGGTTGGCTAGTCAAGGGAACCCCTAGTGCCGTGACCTAGAATTCCTTATGGGTATTTTGGGTCTAGGACTGTCTCTGCAGAAGGCCTATTTGCTTGTCTCTCTCAAGAAGATGCCAAGGTTCCGCTTTTTGGATGAGGCCTGTTGATTTATTTCAGAGTGTTTTTTCATGCACATTTGAGTTGACTGACTTGTTCTTTCGCAATGGGGCAGAATGTAGTGCCAAAAAATGCATGGTGCACAGGGGGGATTCTGGATGGGATTGATTGAGAGCAAAATAAACAAAATTTATCTTGTGATAGGAGATATCTGTACTAGAAGGAGATCTTTGGGGGGAATCAAGGATAGGTTGAATTATCATAGATGTCACAGACTCCAAAAGTTTCAATGATTGGAAAATAACAAATTAATTGGCCTTCTATAGGAGAGGATGAAGGAACACTGTTACTGTTTGCTTTGTCTTGATCTTGGTTAGCCTTTTCATAAGTTTTCGAGAATTTTATGTTATATTGTCATGTAGGTTTTTCCAAAGGCTATGCATCATCTTCTCATTGATGTCATACCATATCTTGTTTGAAAGCAATCTCTTGTTTCGCATGGTGATAAGTTAATTGCTTTTTGTTCTTTCCATCCAGTCTCTTTATCCTCCTCTGATTTGTGGTTACCAGTGATTTGTCCTAAAAGATAATGCTTGAGAAAATATGCGCAACCATTTGCTTTCCTTTTCACCTAAGTTTTTAGATCTTCTGTCAAGTTTTTATACTAATTGGTGTTTGATATGATATTTCATGGAAAAGAACATGGAGATGAAAGATATACAACCATCACCTTTGTTGTTATCGGCTTATTGCTACTAATGTATTTATCGAGGATAAGGATTTGTTGATTGGTTTAATCGCTGTTGTTTTTATGCATTACCATTTATGTTATATACAGCAAGGCATCAAGTCAACCATCGAATCATTCTCTCATTTAGCAAAGGAAAAATATTCCTTAAGTATTGATGAACTTTATGAACCATCGAAAATGGAGAAGCTGCTAGGCGGTGGGGAAGGTATTTGACAATTTCTGCACCTGATAATTGACAATTTACGGTTCTAATCAATGCAGTTTCTGTTTTGCTTGTTAAGTTGCGCTGGTTGATAACTATGCTAACTATCTGCAACACTAATGTCACAATGTTGATAAGAGATTGTGGTGAACTGTCCAGAGCTATACTAGACGTATTTCTGATTGCCTTTAGTATTATACTATACTGTCTATACTCTAAATAGTTTGTAAACATAGGCATCCGTGTCATAGTTTCTACTGTAGTGCATAAATTTTTTCGGTATTTATCATCTGTGGAATTGATCTCAATGCTTTTTTGATGGGACATCTCTCAAAAGGGAGGTTCACATTTTCATTGAGCTCATTTTTTGAAAGGCTAAGAGTTAATTTATCTTTATATCTAGCTTGTTTGGAAAAAGTTTATGTCTTATTAAAACATTTGTAACCATCTTAAGGGTTGAATACTCTAGAAAAACACATTTTTTCTTGTTTTAGGATCAAGCTTTGTTTCTTTTTTCTTCTTGATTTGAGACAGAAATACTGCAACCAAATACCTTGAAGTGTAGATCTAAAAAAACTAAGATCCAGGTTATATACATGAAACTTCTATAGATAGTGTCATCCTAGAAGGTTATAGGTACAATATTCTTATGACTTCAAGTAGATGTCTTTTTTTTTTTTTCCTTTTAGCTTCACTGTTGAGGTGCTTCAACACAAGCACTGGTTTGTATGATGTTAGACAATATTCCCTTCTTTTATGGGTCCAAAAAGATTCAGTTATATTCATCATATTCAATTTGACATGGAGTAGAAAATTTTGAAAATCCATAACATCATGTTTCTCTTAAAATACATGTAGTTCATGTGTGATCATGAATGAAGGAAACAACCCACATCCTTTGACAGCCGTTCGGTTATAGCTGTTGCAAATGATTTACAAAACAGAAGGAATCAACAACAAAACTACATCAGCTATAAAGAGATTAAATGTAAAAAGTTATAGAAGCTGAAAAATATGTAAAATACTGGAATAAAAACTAACTTCCACTCCTAAAAGGACTCTCATTTATTCACAGCATAACAGTCTGCTTATACCATGTCCAAAAGTAAGAACTCAACAGAATTTGTATCTGTCTAGCAGATAATAATACATCTACTTTGGTCACCATTTAGTGCTTGAGGCCAACAACTTTTAGACCTCTAGAATATCTTGCCACCTTGTATCAGCAGCTACTATGAATCGAGGCTGCTTTTTGCTGCAGTATAATCTTTCTAAAACCACTTGCTTTTCGGAATCATCAACATCTCACTCTGCTGGTAATGAATTTCATTTTTTGATTTTCAATTTAGTTAATCAAACGATAGTGGGTCAAATAATGCTTTTAGTGGATTCCTTTATCAACTTTAAGCATAGGCTATGGAATTGTTGCCTTAGAGATTTTCGGTGATGAACTTGTGATTCGCACATCAAAATTGTTAATTTTAATGTTTAGTAACTTTTTATAAATATTGGAACTGTTGTGTACCATCTTTTCTTTTCTGATATATATTAATAATTTCACTTCCCGTGGATGCAGTTGCAGAGATTTTATTGTGGAGAGATGAGAGGAAATCATTTGTTTGCTTTTGTGGAGTGGCTGCTTTGTTCTACTGGTTTTGTCTTTGTGAAAAAACAGTCATCTCCTCTACAGCTCATCTTCTGCTGATCATCGTAATTTTACTGTACGGATATGCTTCGTTGTGCCCAACTGAAGTGTAAGTATTAACCGAAAATATCTTCTTAAGTCAAAGAATTGGGCTTGAAAACAACATATTTTTTCTTTTTTTAAATCACAAGGCTTGTGGCGTACAAGTTAAGGCATGTGAGGGATGTGGCTCAATAACCCATCTACCCCAGGTTCGAGTCCAGGTGTTAACAATTTGTGGCCACTGAGGAATTATCTCAGGGCTACATGCTTAGCAGTCAATAATTGTCAGGGATTAGTCTAGGCAAAATATCCTGGATACCCCATAAAAAAACTACATCTTTTTCTTAACATGTAAATATGTCGTTACAACATGGGTTACAAGAGTAGTCAATCTACCATTGCTGGATACATCGATCAATTAAGGATGAAGTGGTGGCACATGCCACCATTGATGGTGCTACCACCAGGCACTGATTCTGGAAAACCGAGAGGCAATAGTAGCATATCGAGCCTTATTAATTTGAGTTTTAGTGGTTAACAATGGTAGAACACGAAAACTCTTGCTATAAATTGTTGAAATTGGCTCTGATTCTTAGGTATAATTTGTTTTTTAAGAGCTCTGAAATCTTAAGTCTGATTTCACATCTAAAAAATAAGAGGTGGATGGTGCACCTCTTAAATTTCAGAAGACAGTAAGAAGTTCCAGACCTTTTTAAAAATAAAACAACGAGTCTTATGTTTGCAAACCTCTTAATTTTAAGAGTTGAGAGGTTTTAAGAGGTATTTTTTTAAAAACAAACAGCTCCTTAGTCTATTTTTATTGAATTTGGTCTAATTAATTTTTCGTTTTTTTTGCCACTGCCTGGATGAGTAGGCTGTTCTTTTGTTTTGATATAGTTTGTTACTTTGTTTAGGAAAACTCAGCATAGCGTACATTTACATTTAGTTAGTTGGAATCCTTATAAGAAGCAACATTCAGTTCCTCTGCTGCTACACCTTACACTAACAACCAGGCATGTTTGTAGGCCTACCTACTCAAGTTTTCAGATCTCTGAAACGGGTATGAGGAGCTGTGTGAGAACCTTTGCAAACATCTGGAATCGACTAGTAGCTGATGTTGCTAGATCATTGGCACGCGGACGAGAATGGAGTTTGTTTCTCAAGGTAGTTTACTTATTATGATTGCGTTTCAAGCAGCTGCAAAAAATGATTTTAGTAGGTTAGGGAAATCCTAAAACAACTTACCAGATTTCCCACATCGGTTAGTTGTAGCTATAGAGGGAAAATGGGCAATATGGTTAATGGATTAAAATGGATGGGTTAGGTTGATCCGCCAACACTCCTTTTGTTACTTCCTCAACGATTTCATGAACTATTTTATTATATATAAATGGTTATAACACTTTGGTCGTGGACTTTCAAAACCCGTTCTATTTTTACCTAATTTCTAATAGTTTCACATAATGCATGAAAATCTAGATATTAGCTAAAAATGAAAACTTGTCTACTTTTATGGATGGAGGAGGTACTCCACTCAATGTCCCAAAATAAATGTCCACAAGAAAATGACATGCGGTGTATAATTATTATACTTTTTATCCTCAAGCAGTTGATCAACAAAAACCAATAACCACAAAGAAAATGTCCACAGAAATGACCTACCATTCAACAAAAACCAATAACCTCAAGAAAAGTATTGAAATTCGTGCATCAATGGAAAACAAGGGTTGGCTGGGTTCCAGTAAGAAGTTGAGGTTAACGTGACAAGTGGTTATCAACCTTTGGATTAAAAGTGATCAACGGTTCAGATCCACTTTTCACGCTTGTTACGTTAACCTCACACGAACCTTGGTCTATATATCTATCATCATTGGTGATTGTAAGATTTATCTGTTTCCATGTGTTATAACGGGTGCAGGTAGTAGTTTCAGTCTATGTTTTCAAATTGCTTCTCTTCAACTCTTTCCCAGCGTCATTGGGAATAGGTATGTATTGTTTGCTTGATTGGGTGTTGTTTCAGTTTCTATCTATCTATATGATTTTGGCTGATCTTTTTGGCTTAACCTCTCATGGCAGCACTTGCATTTTTGTTTATCTCGTTCTTCATTTACGAACAATACGAAGAGGAAATTGAAGGATTAATAGGGATTCTACTGGAGTTGATCAACCAATTCGTGGTAGCTCGTTTACCCACTATAAATATAACATCACCACCACTGGACCAGCAAACCTAACCGACCCTGCTACCAAATTCGGAAAAGAAGACCATTTTGGTATATATCAGCCAGGCATATCTATTGGAAGACCGACCATTTTGGTATATATCAGCCAGCCATATCTATTGGAAGACGGGAATTGAAGTTGCAGCTACAGGCTCAGCTTGTTTATATGTTCTTCATGGAATGGAACATTATTAGATACCAATAGTTTTTTGCATCTACTCTACACCTCCATTCTTTAATTTATTTGTTAAATAGGATCTGCAAATTCAGTCAAAAGAAATGGAATGAAATTCAGAATTGGTATTTTTTCTAACATTATTTACATAAAATTACATTCCACTCTAATATTTCTCTATACTAAAATTTTTAATATTAATTATATCAACAAGTCATTAAATTTTCTTGCTTGACTGATCAACGTACCAACTATTTTTTAAATGAAAAAATTCTTTATACGTTTTCAATTTGAATGGTAAGTATAAACATTTTTTTGTGTGAATAAATTATTTAACTTTTAGAAATCGGTTACATATATCATTTTAATATATATATATATAGACGAAAGTTTGATTGTGAACTCAAATTTCATTGTGAACGTGGGGAAAGCCGAGACGTGCTATGTGGCATATTTTGTTTGAATAATCATGTATTATTCAGTCCGAATAATATTGAACGTTGATTAATACATTGATTAGAATAGATCAAAAGTCATTAAAAGAAAAAACATATTAGAAATAAAAGCAAAAATAAGGCTAGACATGTCAATTTGCAAGGACATGCCAACGGGCTTGTAGCCCAACGGCATTTGGAGTGGTGTTAAGGTGTCTCCTTCCCTTGTGGTTGTGGGATCGAGTCCCGTCGTGGACAGTGGAGTAGATTTAGGAGTAGATTTTATGGGTAGATTAGTTGGGTGTGTGTAGTCTTCCGTTCAAAATTTTTTTGCAAGGACATGAAAGGCTATTATAGATATTCTTTATTAAAATCAAATTAATAGTACATTGTGGACTCCAAAATAAGGATTCAAACTAATTTTTGTTCCCTTCTCTTATCTTCTTTAATACGTACGGTTCACATCTAATATGTAACCGATGCAATAAAAGGTGTTACCTTCACTGGTGGTCACCTTCTTTCGATATGTTTTCTTGCCACTTTTTTTGTTCGATGTCATTGTCATCTCTGGTGGATCGTTTATAGTTGAGAATGATTTATGTGAAGATGATGTCTACTGGATCATCTAATCATGTGAAATCTGCACCGATTCATTCGTTTTTTCCCATTGTTGGGAAGTAGCAACGCCATTAACAATCGTATCAGAGTTTCCAATCCCCATGAATGATGAATATTGGCCGGTGGTGAATGAGAATCGTCGGCACCGATGGAACTCGTGATGATGAATTTCATTAGTGATTTACTCGTTGGTAGTCGGAGACTCAACACCAACTAACTTTACCGATGATGCAAGTAATGAAACCGCAGCGATTCTCGATTGAGAGATCCATTAATGAAAGAGAAATCACTATAGAGAAATATTAAAACTTCAATAATTTNCCCGTCAGATCGAAGAGAAACGGGACCGAACCGTCCGAAAGCACTTTCCTTAATTAATTAGTTTCCTTTTCATTGTTTTTTCTTAATTAATTAGTTTCCTTTTCATAGTTTTTCCTTAATTAATTAGTTTCCTTTTCATAGTTT
>LUCG01056447.1:0-10652 GCA_001633085.1 Carthamus tinctorius | reverse complement strand
TGTTATGGTTTTGGTTGGATCCTGTTTGGGAATCAGTTTTTTGTTCTCCGCTGCGCGTTTATCGCCTGTCGATTCCCAACAATTATAAGGTAGTAATATATATATACACGTATATGAAAGTTCAAATATAAACCACTTTTTCATTGTGAACGTGGACAGCCCAGAGCGCGCCACGTGGCAATCTGAAACGCACTCGACTAGGTTTTATTCATACTACATAAAANCTATTATTCAGACTGAATAAAGCTTTATGCAGTATGAATAAAGCTTAGTCGCACTCTGACGCGGACGACTTAGCGCACGGNTAGACTGAATAAAGCTTTATGCAGTATGAATAAAGCTTAGTCGCACTCTGACGCGGGCGACTTATCGTGCGGGTTAGCTTTATTCAGTTTGCATAATAGCTTTATGCAGTATGAATAAAGCTAACCCGTAGGTTTTATGCAGACTAAATAAAGCTAACTCGTGCAAGTCATATTGCCACGTGGCGCGCTCTGGGCTGTCCTCACGTTCACAATGAAAAAGTGGTTCACATTTGAACCCACCCCTATATATATATATAACTTAAAGTACAATCTGACCCTTATTTTTTCATTTAATCAAAAACACCTCTTATTTAACTGATTTTTTAATGGGGTTTGTGAGGAGGGACTAGATCCAAAGCAAAACATGAACCTCATGAACGTTTAGTGTACTTTTTGAAGTTTAGGGACCAATTTCGTTGTTTTGTGTAAACCTCAGGGACGAAATTTGTAGTTTACTCTTTAATTTAAGTTAAGAGTGAATTCAAATTTTGGTCCATGTGGTTTATTGTTTCCAGCACATTTGGTCCCTACAAAATTTTTATTGTAGAAAAACCACCGTGGTATGCAATTTTGCTTGGTTTTGGTCCTTCAATCATAACATTGTTAGTTGTCTGTTAAATCCCTCCCATGTGCCTTGCATATGAGGGCATTTTCGTCTTTCTAACAAAAATCAAACTACAAGGACCAAAACTGCAATTTACTCCTTTATTAATTAATTTTAAAATTAAAGNCTTTGGTTTTGATTCCAACGAGGAAATTGCAATTAAATATATAATAACCAAAATTGCAATTTACTCTTTGATTCCAGCGAGGAATCGTCTTCTCCGACGTAGAATCATGTTCTCCGACGAAAAATCATCTTCTCCGACGAGTGCCTCTCCAACCTCCGATGAGTTCCCTCCCCAACGACGCAACACACTAGGCCTTTTGCTAACGTCTTCTCTAGCGAGTGCCTCTCCAGCATCTTTACCCTCGTCGGTGACTTTTTCCGGCGCTTTCAACGATGACTTCACATTGAAGCCTGTTCACCTTATCAACGTCAAAATTTGATCCGGTAAGGGAAGGTGAGAAGCCGTTAATGCCTTAATGGTTGATAAGGATTTGATTTTGGATTCAAGGTTTTTGATTTTAAATTAGGGATTTGAGTTTTTAACTTTGAATTGGGGAAAGGTCGCCAAAGAGGATGACCAGAAAGGTTGCCGTGAGTTGACCGGAATGGTCGTCCGGGAAGACATGGGTCGCCGGGAAGAGAGGGTGTGTTTTGTACCGGTGGTCGAAAAATCGAACAGAAAATCGAACAAAGATCTAGTGGTTGTATGGGTGGTCGGAAATGGAATGAAAAATAAGAGAGAAACATAGGCGGTTTTGTACCAACGCTGAATAAAGGAGGAACGGGGTGTGGGCGGCGTGGCACTCGTCGGCTGGAGATGGCGAAGGAATAATGGCCAGCATGAAACCCCATTTGCAAGTGTAGATTTGATTTGGTTTAGAGAAGGGGATGCGATAAACATAGGTTGCTGGTTGCGATCTAGTTTGTCGTCAACGAGGAGGAGCTGGTTGTTGCCGTAATGGACATCCATCGCAGCAGGTGGAGCCGGTCGACGATGGTGGTTTACATCTCGTGACGACGTCGCCGTTAGTTTCCAGATCTGGGTTTCTTTAATGGTGGCGGCGGTGGTGGTGGAAGGGACGAGGTCTCAATCCACCGACACCATTTTTCCGGCCATTGTTCCTCAACTCACCACCACCGTAGCTTTTCTCTCCCCTTTAAGGTTCATTGTCGGAGTCTCGAAGACGGGGGTGATCGTGGTGGTGGAGGCGGGAAGATGAAAACATGGGGTATTGGGAGGGGTGGACGGTGGGGAGTTTTACGGTGGTGGTTATTCTTCGTAGGAGTTTCAATGGGGGGTCGTCGGAAGTTGATTAGGGCATGGGTGGGGGACAAGATGAAGATGGTGGATTTTTTTAGTTTTATATTTTATACATATAAATATAAATTAATTAATTTAAGTTTAAGGTAAATTACAGTTTTGGTCCTTGTACTTTGTTTTTAGTAAAAAAGACCAATATGTCCTCATGTGCAAGGCACATGGGAGGGACTTAATAGACACATCTAATGGTGTTAATATTGAGGAATCAAAATCGAGCAAAATTGCATACCACAGTGGTTTTTCTGCAATAAAAATTTTGTAGGGACCGAATGTGCTGGTATCATTAAACCACGTGGACCAAAATTGCAATTCAGTCTTAAGTTAATGATGAAGAAAATGTGTTTATGAGAATGTGAGGTTGAGCTGCGTAAAGACGTAAACATCCCTGTCAGCAGCAACCCCACCTTTTGACAGAGTAAGACACATGTTCAAGTTGAATGAATGAAATTGGCATATGCTTTCAGATGATTCCCATCTTTCATCATCGAATATCCATAATCCATTTCTAATACCCCCCCAATCGACTCACTTATTCTTTTTTCTTTTCCCCAAATTAAAAAAATCCCCCATCTTTTCTACTTGCTTACAAGTCACCACCATATATATATATATACACAATGCCAACTGGTTTTTTATTCAATTTCAATCTCTTTTCTTCTCTGCATCTGCATCTAAGCTTTGCTACTTTGAAGATTTTCTAACAAACCCCATAATCTTTTTATTGGTCATAGAAAGGAAATGACAATTGAGGAGTTGAATAAAGATGAAGAAGAAGGGGGTCCTCCTTTTCAGGTTGAATCTGAGATTACCACCAAGCCTAGGCGTATTGCTCTCTTCGTTGAGCCTTCCCCCTTTGCGTAATTCTCTTCTTTCACTTCATTTATTTTGCTTTTAATCAGCTTCTCTTCTTGTTAGATAAGATTTGAATTTGTTGTTGATGTCTACTTGTTGCAATTTTGTTTTGTTTCTTCTTATAATGGGATTATGCCAATTTTGAGTTTGGTTAATAGGGATTATGAATTGGTTGTAGAAAAGACTTGTTATGTTGGGTGGGTAGAAAGTCAACTGCTTACATCTAATGTCGTGTGATTTGATCATTAACAAGAAATCTCTTATGTTGAATTCCATAATATTTTGCGATTTTGATGCTTTTAATCCCATAAATGGTGGGTTTCAGTTTGTAATTTATGTTGGCTTCCATTAAAGAAGAACATATATATGTTTTAATGGCATAAGATTGGTATGCTATTTAGATGGCTCTCTTATTACTAACTGAAGAATTGGTGGCCTCTGTACCTAATTACCATATTATCCTTGCAAATGAAAACAGCCCTTTAGTTTCTTGTTTTCTCCCAAATTACAGGAGCCCCTTTTGGTCTTTTCAACTTTTTAAGCATTCACATAGATTTCTTTGCCTATTTTTTAGCAATAAGTGAAGCTCTTCTAAACTAACAAGTTTCCCTACACAATTGCTGTTTGTAGTACATCATATATACATGAAGTTATTATTATTATTCTTACTTGTAATCACCACTTAAAACCAAATTGATCAAGGTTCTTGATTTGCTGCTATTTGATCTCTGTTGCAGGTATGTGTCGGGATACAAGAACCGGTTCCAAAACTTCATTAAATATTTGCGCGAGATGGGGGATGAGGTATGTTTCTCATATACACATTGATGTTTAAGTGGGATAAAGAAGCCTTATTTGTGGTGCTGATGCAGATAGATGATATCTAATTGAATCTTTGTGCTGTAGGTGATGGTTATAACAACTCATGAAGGGGTACCTGAGGAATTTCATGGAGCGATATTGGTTGGTTCAAGAAGGTTCATTGCTTTCAGATTCTTTTCTGTTGCTTAAACAAGACTTTTAATCTTATGATGTAAAATGAATGTGTTGTTTTGGTTCTTCGTGCAGCTTCCCTTTCCCGTGGTATCAGAAGGTGCCACTTTCCCTTGCTCTGAGCCCTAGAATCATCAATGAGGTTAAACAGTTCAAGCCAGACATCATCCATGCATCCTCTCCTGGTATTATGGTACATTTGCTCTCTCTCCCTCTCTCTATACATATCTATATATATACACACATATATGTGTGTGTATACACACATACATATGTCTTTCTTTGAATATGTAGCTGGTTTAGCTTTACTAACCTTTTTACCGTCAATTATTAGGTTTTTGGAGCGCTTGCAATTGCAAAAATGTTGTCTGTTCCCATAGTGATGTCCTACCATACACATGTGCCTGTGTAAGTGAAATATCTGAGCCAAATATTAATATATGTGTTCATGAATAGCGCTAGATCCTAGTCTCATATCTATAATACTTGAGATTGAAAGAGAAGGAAATTTGATTACATCAACATATGTGTTTGTGGAAGACGTGCCTATGAATGTTTTGGGGAGGGTACTTTTGGAAACATGCATACAAGATGAGTGTAATTTGTAACACATGTATGTATACACACATTCATGTGCAGGCGAAAGTACGGTTGCAAACTCATATTCCATTGTGAACGTGAGGACAGCTGAGAGCGTGACATGTGTCACATTCGGTCTGAATAATACAATATTATTTAGACTGAATGTTCATGCATTATTCATGATGAATAATACAACATTCACACTGAATAATGTGTACTTTTAATGCAGATACATACCAAGATACACCTATAGCTGGCTCGTACAGCCAATGTGGTTAGTTATAAGTATGTGATGATTCCTTTTTTCTACTCTTGTCTTTCTATTTTTCGGAATTCGGAGGTTAGAAATGACAAAATTTTTGCTATATGGTCAGAGTTTCTTCACAGAGCTGCTGATCTTACATTGGTGCCATCAGCTGCTATCGCGGAAGATCTCAGAGGAGCCAAAGTTGCAGCAGGTAACCATATTCTTTTTATTATGAAATTATGGAATAACCTTCTGACTTAATTAAACATGCCTTCCTAACACAAGAATGCTTCAAAATCTTAAGAAGGTTTTGTATATTAAAAAAATGTCAGAAGGTTGTTCTCCTAAATAGCCGGGTATAATATGACTCATAACTTATACTAGCGGAATAGTTATTACTATGAATGAAATACAATGTTATTTGCTTTGCTTTTTTCGCAGCTAACCAAATCCGTCTATGGAATAAGGGTGTGGATTCGGATGGCTTCCATCCAAAATTTAAGTCTCATGAAATGCGAGTTAGACTAAGGTATGCATATCTTCTTTTACTAAGCTGTATGTGGTTTCCATTAAAAACTAACTAGGGAAATTGGTGAAAATGACCATTTCTAAAATGCATATTTGCCTCCTTGCCATTTCTCTCTCGATTTTTAAAAAATAGCCACACTTCCGTAATAACCAATTCCATAATTACGGGATGAGGTAGAAAGTGTAATTTTTTTTTCAAAAATTTTCACCGTTCCATAATTATAGAAGTGGGTAAAAAGTGTAAATTGTTTTCAAAAATCACGATGGTAATTTACACTTTCTACCCAATTCGGTAAATATGGAATTGGGTATTACGGAAGTGTGGCTAGTTTTAATAAATTGGGAGAGAAATGGTTAGGAGGCAAATATTTTTGCATAAAATGGCCATTTTGACCATTGCATAAAATTCAAAAACGAACCTATGCAAACCTTAAGAATGAGCAAAATCTAGTAAATTGTGAATGTAAATACACAAACAATTATCATACTTGTCACATTCTATACAAAACTGCTCATAATTACAAACTATACTTTTCTATATTATTAAATTTTTGGAGAAGTTGTTCACTCCTTACAGACTTGGGTACTATAACAATATGTGTATAATGTTCGACTCCTTTGTGATTTCATTGCATCTATTTGTATTATAAACAGCAATGGCGAACCTGATAGGCCGTTGATCGTACATGTTGGCCGTATTGGAGTCGAGAAAAGTTTAGATTTCCTTAAAAGGTAACATCCACTTTATTCATTCCTCCATCTAATGAAAATTGCAATATTTGAGTTAGCACATGCTTTTTGGAGATTTGTTTGACTATATGTCATATATTTAAAAAACCATTGCAAGAAATCTTCTAGGAAGCAAGGATGCCTGCCAAATTCCCTTATTAAATGCTTTATGGATGCAGTTATTTGGGGGTATGGCTAGGTAACCGTGTCCCCAATTTATTGACCACAAATTGATGAAGATGCATAAGTAGCAATTTTTTTTAGAAGGGTGTCCGGGCTAAAGCCTGACTAATCCCCGACAATTTTGGGGGCTAAACATGGCCCCACTTAAATGTCCCCAGGCATGCACATGGGAAGGCTCGAAGTCGGTTAGGGCGCTATGAACCCACCGAGCGATAACCAATCTGCCACAACACTAGAAGACCATAAGTAGCAATTTTGGTCTTCTACCATTAAAAAAACAAACATTAGTTTATAACCAAATCAAACATTAGTAATATCCCATCTTTAAGAAGGCTGAGCAATTGTTTCTATGAAGACCCTTGGCTTCTTTGGAAGTGTGAGCGAAAAGGGAAGGAGAAAAAGACGAGGCTAGTAACTAGTAAGAAAGTAAGAAACAAGAAAAGAGACATACATTTATACCAAATGTAGGAAAACGTTGCTTAGGTGTCGTTTGTTTTTTAAGAGGTCTGGAGTCTGTTTTCACATCTGAAAATACCTCTGAAAATTTCAAAGGACGATAAGAGGTTTTCAGACAAATAAAACAAACAGACTTGAATCTGCAAACCTCTTAGTTTTCAGACTTAAAGAGGTATTTTTGAAAAAACAAACAGCCTAATAGTGTTGCAAGGATTCCATTTTGTTCAAGAATACAAAACCATGTGATAACCAACTCTGACATTTTGAACTTAAAGTTGGTTATCGCATAATGTGTGTGGAAAGCCTTGTATTACTGAACAAGAGGAATCAGTCTAATGTCATCAACTCCCAAATCCTTCTTCTGCTACTTGTGTCTGAAAGAACTTGAGTTTATAAGTGTAAAACAGAAAAACAGATTGACACAGTAAATAAAACTAAAATCATTATATTTACATTGCATATTTTATGTATAAGTAACAAAATAACTTCTTTTCTTTTATTTTGGTTATTAGATTTCTATATGTACATATGGACATAAAATATACTCACCCTGTATATATTCTTGCAGATAAGAAATCTTATACAGATCTAAATAAATATAATTAGTTGTAATAATGATGACAGGCAAATAGGTATTTTAACATTGTAAACTTTTTGATAAAAATTAAAATGATGTGGATTTCTTTAACATTGTAAACTTTTTGGGCAGTGTCATGGAAAGGATCCCAGAAGCAAGGATAGCATTCGTTGGAGATGGTCCATACAGGTATTATTATATCCAGTCCACATGAATTAACAAGACTATTTATTTATATTTCATTTTTTGAACTAAATCAAAGCAAACCAAAAGTACAACATATATCCCTAAAGTTTAGGAGCTATAGACTGATTCCAAAAAGTCCCCTACCTGCCAAAGATATATAATTCTATCATAGTTATATACTTATATATCTGAAAAAGATGAGGTGTAAAACAAATAAGAAATCAAAAAATTACGAAATAGTTCCTATTTAGTCTAAAATAAATAATTTCTTTTCTAGATCAATGTAGCAAAATTTCCTATTTTGTACTCATTTTATGGCATGATGTCATCATGTTTATTATAGCCACCTTTGCCATAACTCTTCTGTATCCAGTTCATCAAATGGTAGTACAAGATTAGTAACCAAAAATGATAGGAAATTATGGAACTTCATAAAAGTTATTCATTACATGGGCCGGTTACCAAATGCTTACCGGGTAAGCACTTATCGGCAAGAGTTACCACCCTTAATTACCTTATTGGGTAACATTTTCGGCTATCAAAATGAAATGTTGGTAAGGAACTCTTACTTGGTAAGTGTTTGGTAAACAACCCCTAAATAGGAGCTAAACCAAACTTCGTTACATTTTGATGCATTTTGCCCAAAAGATTTACCAGAACGCCTGATGACAAAAATCTACGTTTGGCAGGGAGGATCTCGAAAAACTATTTGAAGGGCTGCCAGCCATTTTCACAGGGATGTTACAAGGTGAGGAGTTATCTCAAGCGTTTGCTAGCGGAGATATATTCCTAATGCCTTCAGAATCCGAAACACTCGGCCAAGTAGTCCTTGAAGCCATGTCATCAGGCATCCCTGTGGTGGCTGCACGTGCCGGAGGTATACCGGATATTATCCCTCCAGACCAAGACGGCAAAACCGGGTTCCTCTTCACACCCGGAGATCTTGAGGACTGCTTAAACAAGCTGGTCCCATTGTTACACGATAGCGGATTACGTGAAAAAATCGGACAGGCTGCCCGAGGGGAGATGGAGAAGTACGATTGGAAGGCAGCCACAAAGGTTATTAGAAACCAACAGTATAATGCTGCAATATGGTTTTGGAGAAAGAAAAGAGAAGAACTACTGAAACCTTTGCGTTGGCTGGCAAGTTGTTTTCTTCCGACCGACACATATCGGAAGATAACTTTACCACCTACTCAATAGACTCAGTGGTATGCAACTTTGTACAATATGGACAGTGAAGATTATCTTTATATTTGTTTGTTAATTTCTGGATGTCTGGCCAGCTTGTGCACACTTCATTGATTTCATAAGGCCTTGAAGGTAACAGTTTGAAAAATCCAAGCTTAAAACATATTTGGCAGTTGGGTTGGCCTAGCATTCATGGTTGTTTGTTCCAAATGTAATTGCAATTGTGATATATTGATTTGGTTATAGGAAGGGGGGTGATATAGTGGTAGGCATTGTAGCATTATTCTTAGTATTTGAAAAAATATATGTATGTATCCATTGGATGTTATATTGGTAATTTAATTTCTTTTTAGCTTATATTGTGTTTGATATCTATTTGCATTACTTGTTTTTAGCCTAATTTTGTTTGTGTGTGAGTTAGGATCAAATTAGTTAGGGGTGAGCAAAAGCGGGTACCTAGTCAAAATTCACGGAACCGGAACCGGCGGTTCCTAGAATGAAGAAACCGGAACCGAAACCGGCTGCACCGGTTCTTTATATTTGGGAACCGGTCCGGGAACCGCCGGTTCCGGTTCCAAAACTGAGTACCCGGTATATTTTTTTACTGTTTTATCCTTATAAAAAGTAATTATTAATTATTATATAGTCTTAACATAACAAAAAAAATACTACAAACGAATAAAATTTATAGGATAAACTAAAAACTAAAAAATATATAAACTACAAACATTTTTTGAAATGAAAAGAAATCAAAAAACACAACTTGAAATGATAAATACGATATAAAAAATATTGAAAAAAAGAGAATAAGTAAGTTGAGTGAAGAAAGTGGTCGTAAATATATATGTCTAAGTGTGTAACAGTAAAATAAAATAATAATATCAATTAAACATAATAAGCATATAAATTTATTTTTATTAAAATATAGTGGAACCGGTTCCGGCGGGTACCCGGCGGTTAGCGGTTCCAAAAATATGAGAACCGAAACCGGTCCCGATCGGTTCTGTATTTTAGGAACTAGAACCATCACATCGGTTCCGGGCCCAGAACCGACGGTTCCAAAGCGGTTCCGGTTCCAAATGCGGGTACCCGGTTTCGATGCTCACCCCTACATGTAGGCATAAAAAATGCATATACAAATTCCCACCTTTATGACTTATGGCTTTGTATAAGTCATTAACCAAAATTGCTTTGGTGTTGAACGCTTTGAGTCGATATTCTGTCTTGATCTTTATAGAGCAAAGAGAGCTACCAATGCCTAGCAACGGGAATTGGGCTATCTCGATCTGCATCCCTAGGTGCCAATCCTCTTAGACTGGCAGCAAGGAGTTAACTGAATGACCAAAACATTGGTTGTATAACCTTACCTTGAAGATGAAGAGAGCAAGTGAACGTATAAAAAGTGATATAGTGACTTTATAGGAAAAAATATCATAACCATGGAAATCAGTCACTTGATTTAAATTAGATACAAAAGGAATGCTTGGTTTAATAAATTGGTTTTAAGGAATCTAGATTTCATGAAAGGATTTGGATTTAGAATCTTTGGTATTTTTGGTTTGTAGGATTTGAAATTGAAATAAATTCTATTCATTATATAATTTATAAAAAACAAGCTATAAATAATCATAAATAGTAATTTTCATTTTCTTTTTATTAATTGATTATTACAAAACAAATATTTTTAACATGTTTTATGTTAGGTTTATATTTTAATGTTGAGTCATAGTTGTGGGTGCAAAATGTAAATTTCCAAATCTTGTGTATTAGTGTATAAAATACCTTCCTCTAGGGGTGAGCAACGAGTCCCAAATCCCGATACCGAACCAGTACCGTACCGGTACCGTACCAATCCCGGACCGATTTTTGTATTTCGGTACGGTAATCGGTTC
>LUCG01056444.1:0-15892 GCA_001633085.1 Carthamus tinctorius | reverse complement strand
ACTGAACATCATGAACATCCACTAGGGTGTCCTTGGACAAGGTAGCAAAAATCCAAGATCGAACGTGTTGAACGATACGTAACAAATGAGAGTAGTCTGGGTTCAATACCTCTTGATTGTAAGCATCAAAAACTTTGGTAACAGGCATGGAAATTGATCCATCAATCATTCCTAAAAGTCCATGAGAGACTAAGAACGACTCAAATTGAGTGCGCCATGGTAAATAATCCTCAGCAAATGTGAGGACAGTAGTGACAATGTTTTTCACATTCGGAGACGCAAAACCCAAAGAAGCGCTCAATTGAGACAATGAAGATCCAAATATTTGGATTGAAGGGAGCGATCCAAGCGATCCAGCAAGAGTGGGTCCCCCGAAAGAAACTGACCGTGGTTGGGGTTGGCCTTGTGCGACGGGAGGAGGTGGCGGAAACAACCGTCGTGAAGCGACAGTCGGTGGTGTCACAGTCTATGTGAAGACCGGCATGGGAAGGGTAGTCACACTAGAGAATCCCGTAGAGGTATGAGTTAAAGGCGGATAAGACAATACCTGACTGATTACGGGTGGGTCGATAGTATACGGCGCTGAAAGCTGCACGTGGGGGCTAAAAGAGACACTAGAGAAAGTTGTCGAGCTCGACGGTTGAATCACAGATTCACTGGAGAAAGCGGTTGCAACGCTTGAGACACCAAAGTGGCAGCCATGACTGCTGTGCTGACGTTGGAAGAGACAAATATCTCTCATGTGGTGATTCCGGAAAGATCTGCCGGAGTGGAGAAGCCGTAGTTTGCCATAAGAATCTTTTTAGGGTTTTTAGAGAGAGACCTACAGCTCTGATACCATGTGTGAAAGGGATGACGGCTTACCCTAAACGGGAGCCATGGCATTCTATATATATAAGATACATGGGGTACAAGGGTTTTAGAATAATTACATAATGGGCCTTATAGATACACTATTAGTTCCATCTATGGGTGTTAAATGAGACATTTTTTGTATTTTCAAGTTGGAGAAACATATTTTTTTAATATGAAACAATTTTCATTGATTATATTGGGTTAACCAAACAGCATCAATGCAATGCTCATTCCTATTCTCATTCTCCTGCATTCCGATTTTCATTTTCATTCTCATTTCCTGAAATAAACCAAACGCCCCCTAAGATTACATAAATATCAAACTTGGATAACAATTTTTAATTACAAAAAGTTCAAAATCATATTGGTATAATAGAAAACAACACAAAATTCACGTAACAATGGTTGTTGTGGGTTGGTGTAAATTGGAACTCTATAATGGAAAAAACTAAGGAATGAGGAGAAGGTTTAACTTGCTTACTTAGTAAATGTAGTGTTATCGGCATATTTTTGGTAAGAAACGGAGTTTAGGGACAAGATTTTTGTACGCTCTCGCCTTGGGACTACTTCTCTTTCCAAGGTTTTCTTGATTGTCTAAATTGAGATGAATTTCTTTCTCAAATTGCTCCTATTAAGGATGTGTTTGGCAAAAATAAGCTAGTACATGTTTGGGTGGACCTTATAAGCTAGCTTATTGAAACGGTAATTGGAGTAGTGTTTCAGGAGCTTTTAGTAGCTTTTTCCAATTATACTTTTATTAATATTAATTATTATACCTCAACATACCCTTTTTGGTCATTTTACATACTGATAAGCTAGTTTTTGCTAAACATAATTTATTCATAAGCTAGTTTATTAGCTACCAGCTAACTTATCAGCTAGTTTGCAAACACAGCCTAAGTATAACAACGGTTTTTTTTAAACCATGTGTCGACCAGTAAGAAAAACCGAATGCTTATTATATTAACTGATAAAAAGCTATTATTATGCTAAATAAGAATTAAGACAAACTTCACCACATTTTGATACATTTTGGCCTTGTTTGTATACAAATTTAACGTAAATTACCAAAAAGAGATGTATTTTGTCTTAACATAACATAAAACTTATTAGATAACTAACTATATTTTTTAATTAATCATTTTATAATATACTCGTGGAAATTCAAATACTACACGGCTAAGAAGATTCAAACATCATATAGAAAATCATGATAGAGGTATTTCTGTCATGTTTTTCAAAACTAATATCTTGATTATAAATTAAAAAACATAGTCAATCAAATTTGTCAAACATTAGAAAGTGAGAATTACCTAACATCTCCATAAATCAAATCCGACCAAAAATACAATTGTTACAAAAAGAAACAATCGTGGCATACTATCAACCGACCCATCATGGAGAACAAGATGCCAAAATCCATCATTAATCTAATGTGGAGCAAACGAACTTGACACAATTTTATTCTGTAAACCTTTTTGAAATACCTTTTATCTTAATAATTTTAGTTGTTTAAAGCCAGTTTTGATATTTTCATATGAAAACAAAGTTGTTTTTTTGTGGTCCATAAACTATATAGTCACATCAACTTCGACCTTCCTCACATTCGTGTCAACATTGTTCGAAAAATCAATGGAAACTTCCAATGCATATATAATAAGTTTAACTTGACTTCCTCGAACTTTGTTGATCATTGGCTGAATGCAAGTGCTATAGCTTTGGCTAGACTTCACTCTGACCATTGTCCGATTTTGTTATATTCGAATGGGTTGGATTTTAGACCGATTCCTTTCAAGTTCTTTAACTCTTGGCTTCAAGACCGAGATTGCACAATATTGTTAGGGTTGTTGGTTTGACGAGGTTGGCCCCTTTTCTGCTCGTTCAAAGTTGGAGGTAGTAAACTTAAAGTTTTATAGAGTGGAATTAAAAGTTGGAGAAAAGGTCGCTCAATAGACAACTCGCGTCAGTTAGTTAATCTTAAACAGTCGTTGGAAGCTCTTGATCTTTTGGCGGAAAGCTCGCTTTTGATGATGAAAAAATTAAGTTGAGGGCATATATTTATCTTCAGATATGTGACGTTGATGCGCGTAATTTTCTTGACCTTAAACAGAAGGCCAAATCCAAAAAGGTTCTCGAAGGAGACGAGAACACTCGTTTCTACTATGGTCTGTTTAAGAGCAATATTAGGAGAAATCAACAAAAATTAACCAAGAAAACTACAATTTATACCTATAATCATCATTTAAATGACTAATTGAGTAAAATGTAAATTGGGTTTGTTTGTTTGAAATCATAAAATACCTCAATCGACCCATCCTCGTGAGAATTCAGAAAAGTAGAAAACAAAGTGAGCGAGGTAGCAAATGAGCTAAGCGAGGCAGCGAGCGAACGGAGTGAAGCCGAGGGTTTCAATTTTAAAGTCGTGAGCGAGTCAACGAGTTTAAGTGAGTGAAGGGCTAAAGGCTTATTACTGATATCAGTTTAAGGATTTACTAATTTAACCATTTACCGGGTTTCTTTTGTTTTTATATTACTAGGGCTTTAGATTTTAGATAATAATTGAGTTTTTTGGGCTCAATTTTTGTTTTTAAAATTTTAGTTTAGGATTTCAGATGCACCCCTTGAAATTTCTAAAATAATACAATAGCATCCTCCAAAGCAATACAATTATATATTTATGAAATTGCAAATTTTTACCTTTTGTCGGATAAATAATATGATGGCACATGCCACCTTGTGCACCATGGTAGGTTCGTTCGTCTGTCCGCTCAAAACCTCAATTATAAACTAAAAACTATTTAACATTCACATCACTTCAAAATGTTTTGGATTATATATAACTGCATTTAATGATATATATTGAAACTTTTTCTAACTATAACTCTAATATCAAAATAAATAAATATTGAATAAAGATTAAAAAGTAAAGGATTTTTTAGATTATATCCTCCATTGAGTACTCACACATGTGTTTCCTTTTCAGTTAATTTTCATATATTTGTTTTAATTTCACTTGCATTACTTAAATAATTGTACCTGAATATAAAATCAATCCAACATTAAACACGGTTTTGCTTTCTCACACCTAACCTCCATCAAATTCGGCAAAATTAGGAAAAAGCAACAAAAGTAAGAATATGTGGAACCCCTAGAGAGGCTAAATGAAGGACCTAGAACGGCCAGGAGAGGGTCGGCGTGTCAGTCCCTAGAGTGGTAGACCTTGACTCTGATACCATGTGAGAATATGTGGAACCCCTAGATTAATCTCCAAAATAGCCCTTGAGGAGAGAAAGGGGGTTCCAACATATATAGTGAAGATTTGGTTCAAGTCTAGGCGATGTAGGACTCTAACATAAACTAAAACAAATTGGTAAAAGTTAACTAAAACCTACTAGCACATTGTTTTCACTTTTGGAAGATCTTAAATGAGTTTAGCCGATCATTGTTCAAGAAACCTAACATGGTTTTACTTGTATTCCACCTTTACATCAATAAACTTAAACCAATTATAGGGGTGGACCTATGAATGCCCCAACGGTGTACCATGCGCCTATTTAAGCGATTTCTATAAGTAAATATTTTTGGGGTATGAAAAGTATACTACCTAAACTTTCAATGGTATTCCCTATGGTATAAGTAAATAAAAAGTATGTCTCTTAAAAAGACTNAAAAGAAAAAAAATTCCTTAAAACAAAATAAAAAAGCTTGTCTAATCTTTTAAACCAACAAAATTCCACTAAAAATGATTTTGTAGCTTTGATAAGCATTAATTTTATATAATTTTTATGACAAAATTTCCCTAAAATTAATGTTTATTGAATGTTTAAGTTATCAATTGTGATTAGAGTGTGTTATTTAGTCTTGTTTTATATAAAAAGAAAAAAAAAGGAAATATATTTAACTTGATCTTGGTTTCCTTCGTGAGTATCACACCAAAATGGAAAGAATGAAAGAAAAAAAAAAGAAATTCAATTTATTATGTTAACCGCAACAATTAAAATGAAAAGGAAAGGTCATTTAAAAAAAGCCGATTATTACAATTAAATTACGTAAATTCACAAAACTAACGTTCGGCAAAACATCAAATATGTATTCTTTGCTACCTAAGCAAGTCCATGAACAATTATGGACTCACGGATTTGACTAGCAATTCAAACTTAAGTTAAACAAAACAAAGGATCCAACTTGAAATCATTAACGAAAACTCGAGAAATAATGTAACCAAAGTTTACATAAAAAAATTCCAACGAGGTAAAAACCAAATTAAATCTCCACACATCCAAGATTCAAAATGGATTTCATGCCCCCATTGCTAGAAATTCAAAGCTTAACTTTTCATATCTAACAATTAAAACCAAACAAACTTACAAATTAAATGCAAAAAAAAAATAGATGAAGAACCCTAGATAACTCTCCAAAATTGTCTCCTCAAATCTGGAAATCCTGTGATCCCAATAAAAAGCTATCGATTTCTGAAATTGGTCATTCTCTTCTCAATTGACGGTTCCAAACGCCCTTTTATACATTCAATTGAAGAAAACCGCCAATAGATAGATCGTGGGGTCGGAATCTCCGCTCGACTCTTTCCGTGGTTCTGACTGACCGTGCCGCCCTCTGCGACTTCAATTTCTCGCGAGTGTATCGCCGAGCTTCTTGATCGATCCTAAAAATATATTTACTTTTCGATTGAGCAAGTATTTTTTTTTTGGTCGTCTTTTAGAAAGATATAAAATAGCAGACACGTGGAGTGTACGTATATATCAATTTTGTCTTTAAAAAGTCATAATCGCATGGCTTAAAATTAATCAAGGTATTATCCAAAGTACAACCCTAGAAGCATAGCGTACAACACACGTGGTGTGAGTTCCTTCTACGTCTCCTCGAATATTCTCTTCCAGTTCATCAATGGAGTACACAAATCCAGAAGAAAGTCTCTCCTCCTCCAATCCATTACCAATAACACTAAAATCCAGATTACTCAACTCAAAAATTCGATTAACAACACCATCTGCAAATGGCTACCTATTTCAATGAAGTTGTTGTGTTAGCAATCGTGTTTCTTCTATCGACGATGGTATCAGCTTCTCGAGTGTTGCCATTGTCGATCGTACAGAAACCAGATGGTGCTGTGAATATATTCGATAATTCAAAGTACGGATTGCTTCAGCTCGGTAATGGATTGGCTCAGACTCCTCAAATGGGGTAATTTGCTCAGTTTTTGTAGCGATTTGAGGATTTGATTTGATTTTGAGTTTTTGGAATTGATTTAGGTTTTTGATTCGATTGAATTTGAACAGATGGAATAGCTGGAATTTCTTTGCATGCAACATAAACGAAACTCTTATTAAGGAAACAGGTCAATTTTCCTTTTCATTTTTGTGATGGAATTCGTCGTTTTTGTTATTTTGGGGATCATAGTTGAGTTTGTTAGTTTGTTTGAGACTTTCCTCCATTACTAATGGTCATGTGAAGTAATAGCTGTAACTTCTTAAATTGATATTTTTAGGTTGTTGGTTGCATCATTGCTGATCTAATGAATTTCAGTATTGTGTTACTAAATAAAATCAGATGAAATATAATTGGCTGTACTGTAGGTTGATACCATAACAGATTAGGGTATGTTTGTTTTTATTCTGTGAAAGGAGAAATTGTGTTGCTAAAATTGAGTTTGATTTTTACCATATGATAATCTTGCTATGCATGTATGGTGTAGATAACAACCCCCAACTTGCAATTAACTCAAACTAGGTCAAATTAAATCATAAATATCCCCAAAGATCAGTGAAGTAATGTTCCATAATCCATACCGAGATTCAAGAGGAATATGATTGTATTAGGAAATAATATGATCTATTAGTATATGCAATCAACAATCAAGTCCAATCATTGAAAATAAAGCAAGTGAAGAGATGACACTAGAGACTTTTACCTGGAAAACCCACCGGAGATCCCCTAATCGAGTTCAATCATATTCCATTTAAAGGCCAATTTGGAACTTTGATTAATTGATTATGAGGATTATTGTGATTTGCTAATTAGGAGATCAGCAATGTCCTAGTTACGAGGTGTAGCTGCTCAGTTGCTTTTGGAAGTTGAGAGAATTGTTCTTTCCGTCAAGTTTTTTTTGATAAGGTTCACCTGGGTTTTCTTTCCGTCAAGTTTAAAATCCTAAGCTGTATGTTTTGCATTTGAAAGCTTGCTCTTCCTAAGCACAATGACTCTGCCAGGTGGAAGTGTGCATGGGAAGAGGGCAAGAGGGATGTAAGGGTGATGGAGAAAAGGATTAAAATGTCACTGCTAATTGACCGATTTTCCTTATAGGTGCTGACATATGTATTCTGTTTGGCAGCTGATGCACTTATCTCGACTGGATTGGCTGATTTGGGCTACAATTACGTCAACATTGGTACTCCTTTACA
This sequence comes from Carthamus tinctorius, assembly GCA_001633085.1. Classification (NCBI taxonomy): domain Eukaryota; kingdom Viridiplantae; phylum Streptophyta; class Magnoliopsida; order Asterales; family Asteraceae; genus Carthamus; species Carthamus tinctorius. Next base: position 8,618 of record LUCG01056444.1, on the reverse strand, counting down.
TGTTCTTACTGATTCTTGTTAGTGGTGGTCAGAGTCTGATATCTCTTAACGCAGATGATTGTTGGGAATCACTAACACGGGACCTTAAGGTAAGTTGAGATCTTTACTCTCTTCCTCCTATCTCTATGGTACAGTAAAGTTCACACCAATAAAGGCATCTTTCATCCTATCAGTAAAGAAAACCGTTCGTAAACCTTCAATAGGAACTTTTTTTCTCTCAAAAGAATCTGAATATGATTTGATCAGATTGGTTTGCGAGGGTCATTTCTACAACAGTAATAATTTGAAATAACGGGAAGTTCATAAACAACCCGGCCGAGATATATGCATGTCTTGGTCATTTAAATGTGAATGTCACTGGCTGATTCTGCAGGGTCAGTTAGTTCCTGATTCAAAAACATTTTCATCTGGGATTAAGGCTCTTGCTGATTATGTACATGGGAAGGGCCTCAAGCTTGGTATCTATTCTTCTGCAGGGTACATTAAAATCCATTTATTCAATTATTTAATCTACCAACTCTACTTTTACTGATTTTATTGAATGTTCTAGTGTTTTTACCTGTCAAGTACGGCCTGGTTCACTTTTCCATGAGAATGATGATGCAGCAACTTGGGCTTCCTGGGTAAGTTTATGTAACACACAACTTAAGATTAAAAAAACTAGTTCTTTCATTCAGAAGATTCACATTCAAAATAAGTGAGCTTTTTGCATTTCGTATAAATTTGATATATGTTTCTGTTAAGGAATCCCAGGGATATATAGTGGGTGTGTGAGTTCGGTATAATAAAAACTACTAAAATTTGGTTGCGACAAACACTAACATATATAGAGAGTGGATTGTCTCTGGCTTGTTTATCAGTGCTACACATTCTATCATCCTTCACAATTATTCAACTATTATATGCATGCTTTCCAGTATCAGATTTCATTTCTCTCCTACCATATTTGATTTAGAACGTATCCACCCATATAAATATTGGGTTATATATATCATCAATGTCCGAAAAGTTTGGTTATATATGTCATCAATGTTCGAAAAGTTTGAGGTGCTTTTACCACCCGAGGTATGAGAGAGTGAGTACTTGTTGCAAATCAAGCTTTCACATACATTTGTTCACATGTTTAAACTCTTCACCTACGTACACATTCTTTCCTCTGCGATTGACTTTATATCACAATCCATGTTGTGGATGCTATGTAGGGCGTGGACTACTTGAAGTATGACAACTGCTTCAATCTCGGGATCAAGCCGATTGATAGGTTTGACATCGTTATAGGATTATTTATCTTCCTCAGTTTTGTAACTTCCGGTAGTGGATTTTCATATAACATTAGTTCATATTTATAGATATCCACCAATGCGGGATGCTCTAAATGCAACTGGACGGGAAATTTTTTATTCCCTTTGTGAATGGTAAAGACTCATTTCTGCAAACGTTCATAGCGTCTGAAACATTTAACATTAGTTCATATTTAAAGAATCACTTGGGTTTCTTACAATGACAGGGGTGTAGATGATCCTGCATTATGGGCAGGCAATGTTGGAAATAGTTGGAGAACAACAGATGACATCAATGACACATGGGCAAGGTTCAAATTTTTTGTAATAAATGATATGTGGTTACCTGTTGCTCACAATTTACTTTTCAAATAAGTTCCCATTTCAAGAATCTCATATCTTTTATGATTGTAATTGTTTCTTGGATTTTTTTTTTGTGTATTTCCATTGTTGAGGTAATCGCCTCGATATAGATACAATGTTAGGCCTAAACAAGGAAACCATATCTACCTAGCAAGGAAACTAAATGAATCTAAGTCACTCTAATTGAAAGTTTGACTAAATCAACCTGTAATTACGATATATTTAACTAAACAAGTTTTTAGTTTCACAACTGAACTGGCAATGGGACTGATGTACCCTACGCTTGCTTCTGCCAGCCTTTTCACATTGAACTTATCGGTTAACCCTTTCTCTTCCAGCATGACCTCGATTGCTGATCTAAATGACAAATGGGCAGCCTATGCAGGACCTGGTGGATGGAATGGTAAGTAAGAACGCATGTTCTCTGGTTTCATCCAAGTGAAAGTCGTCTAGCTATGTTCATCCATGCTCCACCACTGTATCACAATGGATTACTTATTCTCATTTTACCTTTCTTGCAGATCCAGATATGTTGGAAGTCGGTAATGGAGGCATGAATTACCTGGAATACCGATCGCATTTTAGCATATGGGCTTTGATGAAGGTGGTGTTCCCTCTTATTACCTTTTCAGTCACTGCATTTTTTTTCCACTTGACTTTGGGTTTATTTGAATCATTCAATGTAACAAAGTCATGCAAAAAGATTGGATCTTGGTGGAAGGGCTGAGCATCGTCATTGCTTGCCGGAATTTAACAACACAAACCTCTTGTTAATCTTGTGCCCCCATTTTGCAGTTTGTTGGATTGAATTTGTGTCATGTGTCTAATTGTGCCCGACACATGGAACTTTACATGTTTAATTGAAGCGGTGTTGTTTCTTGAGGTTTTTAGGGTGCTTTTGGTCACTTGGTATGACAAAAAATGTTTGTCCCATGTTTAATGCGCCATTAGACCAGGGTAGGACAGGTCCTTAGTAACATGTATTTTTTCTATCCCACCAAAATAGGTGGATCAAGAATCAAGAAGGATATGATTGGTAAATTACTAAACCGCCCTTGTTGAATTAAAACCCTATAATCTTCCATAATTCTTTCGCCCGCCTACCTCATTCCCACTTGTCGTGTCGTGTTCAGTCTTGTCCGCGTTCCAAGTGTACCTCTAAGGGTCTGTTTGGTTTGCAGGAATGGAATGGATTTGGGGGGATTTGGATTTCAAATCCACTCCAATCCCGTGTTTGGTTTGTAGAATTGTCCGGGTTATAAATCTTGGGATTTATTTGAAATCCCTCATACATAGGATTTTGAAAAATTCAATAGGGTGTCTAGGATTTTATAGGATTTGTATATAATAATGTTCTAAAATATGTTAAAAATACTTATTTTCAAATAATCGGTCAAATAAAAGGTAATTTAATTATTTATATATTATATATGATTTTTTGAATAATTTTTTTTTTCAAATAATGAATTCAAATCCATGCCAAATTGTACAAACCAAAGTACCAACACGCAAAAGGATTCCAAATCCAAATCCTACATGAAATCCAATCCATTCCATGTGACCGGCTTAATTCTCATGGTTTCATGTACAGGCTCCACTTCTTATAGGTTGTGATGTCAGAAACATGACTGCAGAAACAGTTGAAATTATAACCAACAAGGAGGTTATTGCTGTAAACCAAGGTAATATGTTTGTGTTCATATAGCACGAGTTTGTTCCACAACTGCAAAGCCTCTGACATCATTTTTCTGTTCAAGGATAATAGCAACCACATACCGTCTTTCTTTTTTCTCCAAGTAAATTGTATTCTGTTTTGCAGATCCACTCGGGATTCAAGGAAGAAAAGTTAATGTTTCGGGAACAGATGGCTGTCTCCAGGTCCTCCCTCTTTTGATCCTTCCTTTTAGAGCAAGATACATTCAGACATAATTAAAACTCATATTTTCTAGTACATTAATTAAATTTAATTCTGATCTTTGCTGCAAATGCCTGTGATCTAAACCGAACCTCCATCTGTAGAAAGTAATATGTATATCTAATCTAATGAGTAAATCAGGTCAAATGGTTGCAAAATTGATGGCGTCATGAATACACATATGACCTTGAAGTGGCGGCTCAAGCTTCGACCCATATAAATGTTGTTTGTTAATGTCATCATAGAGGCTAAACAATTATAAAAAAGGAAATAAATAAGGATAAAAAAATCATTAGCAATTCTTTCAGGACAAAGTATTCAGGCACTTTGTTTACTTGCTTCTGTTTCTATTCTAAGTTAGTGGTATTCAGGCACTTTGTTTACTTGCTTCTGTTTCTATTCTAAGTTAGTGCATCACGGTCGTCCATTGTTTTAATCTTAATCTGTCTTCAGGTTTGGGCTGGTCCGTTGTCCGGGAACCGTTTTGTTGTTGTTCTCTGGAACCGATGTTCAGAAGCTGGAACGATTAAAGTATCATGGGATACACTTGGACTCGAGTCCTCCACCAGTGTTTCTATAAGAGATTTGTGGAAGGTAAGACCTCCTCTTCGTATAGGACCTATATTTACTAAATTGCTAGGGGCGCCTTAAATTTGTTGAGATGGAAAATTTCAGTTATTCATGGATACAATAGAAAACACTTATCAAATCGCCATGAGAACTAAAGCCTATCTTATTATTCATAACATCTAGTCATCCAACACTCGGTTTCTAAAGATTCAACATGCGTAGTCCTGTCTTCCCTTAGCTTACCTTTTCTATGTTTTAATGTACCCACTTCTTGCTTTTTATTACTCCTTTTTTTTGTGCTAGTGTTTATTCGTTTTACCTCTTTCATCAAACTCTTGCACAAGCCGGAGTCTTCACAGAAACAACCACTCAGGTGTTTTTTTCGAGTGGTATATACTGGGTCAGTTTGGTTCGATTTGCACATAGTCCGGTCTCCCACCTGTGCTATTTAGCCCTTTCTTTACTAAAATATCAGAATCTTTTTTCTTAAAGTATATGATATTTATGTAGCGCAAATGGACTATCAAACCCTTTCACTTTTGGTGAGGTTTGAACCTTTAAACCTTCCGGGAGTAGAGTAGTTAATTTCTTCTCGATTACATGATTAAGGGCATAATTGGAAAGTAGACAGTAGACACTTGGCTTTTGGAAGTGGATACTTATTTTGAGACAAACTAAAATAGAAACGTCATGTTTTCTAACTTTTGACTAAATATGTTGATCCGGTTTGCAGCATGAAGATGTAGTAGCAGATGCAGTCACATCATTTGGGGTGCCAGTTGATAGCCACAGTTGCGAGATGTTTGTTTTAACTCCAAAAGTATCTCGTTTTCAATCCTGAACGATCCAACAATCTACGAAACAGTTTTTGGTTTCTCTTTTTTTTTCTCTCTCTCTTTTTGGCATAAAAATAATGGTGTAGTATTGTTCATAAATCACTTGGAAGATGCTATATTTTGCTCTTTGTTTGTGTTTTTGGGATTTCCCAAATGGCTGTGCAGTTCTTAACTTCTTGTAATGTGGTTTGTTGATGAAGTGTTTTTGAGAGTAACCATGCTGTTGCTTCAAATATTCTTCATCTAGTTTGGACATCTATGGTTAAAAAAATGTCCATATGGTCTTTATAACTTTATTCTTAAGTTTCTTTAGTGATCATTGTATTTGAACAAATATTGTAAATGAGAAACTTCTAAAAGTAAACCTTATATTTGCAAAATATGAAAATAAGTGTCTCTCTTTGTAGCTTAAAAGACCATTGTATTATTTGAATAAAAATAATAAAATTGTATTTCAGAAGGTATGATTCTTGCTAGTGGACAATAGAGGTCTTTTTTCTTTTCAAATTGGGCACGAGCTGTTTTTTCAAAATATTTACAGAATTAACAAGATTTTATCTATTTGAATGTATTTTTAAGTGTAATTTAATATTCATATTTACAATTAGAATTATAAAAAAGTTGTGTAATAGAATTTAAAAAATATAAATATTTTTTAAAACTAGTTCGAATTGAAGGCCCGATTTGGGACTAGCTCGGTAGATATGAGGTCGAGACCGAGATCGGACTTGGTTACCTGATCTAGGATTTTTGGTTGTGACTTAGACCCGTTGTTTGAGGGGACGATGAAATCTGCTTGAATCGTGACAGTTTTCGGTCATTTTTTATAGACAACAATAATTATGGTTCTCGTGGCATACATCTGGTTTGGCACAACTTTCGAACCAAATGTTGGGCTTTCAACGAACTTTGAAGATTCTTTTTTAATTTTTAGTTATGATACGAAAGTTACCTGTCAATCAACGTTTTCTAATCATCCATACATTCATTAGCAAGAGTTAATTATGTTTATTTGTAAGTTCAAAATTTGGCATTTTTGACCACCTATCAAAAATAGATCTGCTTTAAAATGGCTAATTATTGCAAGTTTGGGAGGCATTGAATAATATTATCTTTCTCTAATAGGGTGTGTGTGCTCGCTTTCGTACTAGTTCCATTTTCTTTTATAAACAGGTACTAAACATATTAACTAATAACACTACATGTGTATCGATTTGGTTAACCTAAACATCGATGTTTACCAGTTTTTCAGTTCTGGATTTTGTAATTCCATAGAAATATATCAAGGCACAACAATTAATTTGACATCTAAGGGTAGCATTAACTATAGTAGATACATTTGATCGATCATCAGTTAAGTTGTCAGTTAGTTTTCCAAAAATAACAGTAAATACTAAACTTTTGTCCGATATATTGATAATAGAAATACTTTTAAATTCATTTTATGTCAAATAAAAAACAAAGTAAAAATGAAATGGCTCAATACTTCTAAACATTATATTATGACAAAAGTAGAAGGGCAAAAGAGTAATACGAACAACCCAAATGATACCACTTTCTATGTCGAATGTTGTTGTAGTGTAAGCGGGTGCTAACTTGCCACCTCAGCAATATACAAATTCATTTAAATTTTAGAATTTCATATTTCACCCTTGAGTTTTCGGTTTTTAACTTTCATCCATTCACGTTTTCAAAATCTTAAAATTGGACCCCTTGAAATGTTTGACCAAACTGCCAACCGGATGGTGCGACGTTGAAGCTTGTGATGGTTCTTCCGTCGCTGGTTGTGACTTGAAAGGAAAGACTTTGGCCATTAAGGTAGGAGTTACTTTGCCAGTTTTGCCCCCAATTCCTCGACATGGGTTGCCACCCCGTCTTTGACCCTTTAATTGAGACCGCGTGTATGTCTCCTACACCACCAACGTTGGTGATTAAAACTAAGTTGAAGTATGAGTGACCATTTATCGTAAACCTCACTCCTCCCTTCTTCACACATGGCACCCTACACAAGGTAACCAAACAAAACCATAGATAAGTCATACAATGTTATTTAAAATACTTCAAACAATACACACGAAAAATGTTACCTTTGAAATACGACAGGTACAATACCAGCCCGATATTGTGCTATTTGCAAGAACGCGGGCTCAGCCATATCAAAGTGTTGGAGAGGAGGGTTGCACCAACCACCATCATTATTTGGCTGACTAGGGTTTGGTGGGCAGAAATTGGTTGCAGTGATGATTATGCTACCAGGCAAGCACCATTGAGGGTCATCGTTGCATCTCATCTCAAAACAAGACCCACAACTCAAACCATCATTAAAAAGAGCAGTACTTAATGCCGCGGTATTCGTACCATATCCCTGGCTATACAAATTCCCATACCCACAAGCACCTCCTACAAAAACCATTTAAAGTTAATAAAATTTACATATTCATGTGAACTTATAAAATACATATATTTTTATACATACCCATTGTACCAGAAGCATCTCCTCCACCATAAAAGGTGGCATGACCATTTTGCCACTCTCCATGGGCAAGACTGAAGAAACAAAGAAGCATAACAACAATGATGAATGGGGAAAAAGCCATTGGAAGTCTTGAGGAAGGTTTGGGACAACTTGGGGGTATACACCAAATCAAGATAGACTTATATAGGGCAAGTTGTAGATAGGGGAAGGGCTAGAATTATAAAAAGGTGTTTCAAATTGGAAAGTGACAATTTTAGTAAATAACAACTTTCATAATTTAGATTGTGTATAAAATATATGACTTAAAAAACATATTTGAATTTTTTCAATAAAAATCTTATCATCTATTTAACTATATGTTTCATTGTTCTTATAGGTCTTAATACACAAGTTACACATGATAATAATGATAAGAGTAGCTAATACATCATTATTAGAACTTCATATGATCCTAATTTAAAATTTTATTGTTTTTCTTCTCTTTAAAATCTTTATAGTCACGCAGTATATCTAAAAGAATCGGTATGTAAAAATTTATATTCAAATAAATTGTTCTTATTCAACATGATTAAAATCATGTAAAGAAAGAACCCATGAGATAGATTTTACAAAGGAATTCATTAGTGAATATTATAATTGTTTGTGTAAAAATAATATTTTCTTAATGTTGGTTTTTGAAATTATAAAAAATAATAAAAGATTAAAAGTTCTAATAGATATGGATATATAAACAAAAATCAGATTTGGAACATGCACTTGTTTGGTAAGCCTAAGCAGGCCCCCACAACCACATGGACTTCTTCATATCCCTTTTAATTTATTTTGGAGTTGTCTGAGAATTATTTATTAAGTTTTATATATAACAAAAAGAATTTATAAACCCAGTTAACGGGTCGACACCCCAGTTCATGGGTCGATCTTCGGGTCGGGCATGGGCGAGACTATGGGTCGGGCATGGTTTCCATAGTCGAGAGGATTAGTTAGGGGTGTTTNAGTTTTTTAGGTAAATTCGAAACTCGATTCGAATTCGAAATGAAGCATGTAAAACCGACTCGAATTCGCATTGTCGAATTCAAATCGAATTCGAGTCGAATTCGGGTTTATCCATATTCAATCGAAAAAAATATTCTACTACAAAATAAAGGGATATAAACTAATAATTTGATCTAATAAAGGGA
>LUCG01056437.1:0-11399 GCA_001633085.1 Carthamus tinctorius | reverse complement strand
GCGGTTACCTGCAGGTAGCATTCCCAGCCGCGGGTTGCTACTTGAACACGGGGTTTTCAACCCAAAACTCAATTCCAACCAATAACTCCAGGAATCATGTTTACACAACATCCTTAGACAAAAACCAAAGATAAACAACAACAATTAGACTACTAACATGCGATTTGGTGATCAATCGACCACCAATTCTCGATTCAACCCTTAACCTACAAATTCTAACTCCAAAATTCACCAAAGAACATAAACAACATAAAGTTCATACCTTGATGCGTGATACGCGATTACTAACACGAACTATCGCCTCTTGGTCTCCAATTGAACCTCCTTGCCCTCCCTTCTTTCCCAATTGTCGCCCTCTCTCTCTCTCTCTCGATCGATCTCAGGAACTGACAACCCAAAAGAGAGAGTTGAGGGTTTCCAATTGCTTATATACCTGTCTCTAATTTCCTCCATCTTACGGAAATAACCCGGTGGTCCCTTAACTCCCTGAAATTTCAAACATAACACTTTTAAGCAAAAACTTAACAGGGACCCATAACTTACCCACACAGGGAAACGGGGCGTTACAAATATGGTGTTGATGTGGCATTTGGGTTTACAGGGTTCACCCGAGGGTGCTACGGAAGGCCTAATAACTATTAGAGTAAAGTACCCTTTTGGTCCTTGTGGTTTACTGAAAATAACATTTTTGGTTCCTACACTTTAAAAAATACACTCTAAACGCTGTGGTATGCAAATTCGACCGGATTTGGTCTCTACCTCTAAATGCCGTTAGAAGAGCCCGTTAAGTAGAAGGGCATTATTGTCTTTTTCGATTTTCTACCATTTTAACAAATTTTAATTGATTTTTTGTTCTTTTCTTCAATCTTCATCCTCTTCACTTTGAATCATCATCTTCATTTCCATATCAAATCCAAAACCATATCTAATCGGAAATTTAGAATTTCAACACAAAAACTAGGAATTTGTAATGTAAATTCTCAAAATCTAAATCAAACCACAAAATCAAAACTCTAAAATATGAAGAACCCTAAAAATCATGAATTGAACATTCAATGTACGATTTAGCTTGCTTCAGATTCCTTGATGGTGCCCTTCCTCATCATCGTCCAAGAGTTAGAGAGGGTAACTCCAGGTTCATGTCTCCACCCGCTTCTTCATCTGTAGGACATCTCAATGAAATCCCCCGTATAAAGATCTAAGCACACTATCTCAACACCAGCGACATCAAAGCCCTTGCAGCGACGTTTGTTGCTACGTAGCTAAGAACAGATAGGGTTGATTCACCAACACCAACAATACCCAAGTCTTCCAGACTTGATACGCCAACAACTGCTACTTTGTGGTGCATCGGATAGGGTTGTTCCTTCATGGTTCAGGCTCCCATAGTGTCACTCTGTAACTGATGCTGCAAAGCTATTGCAATCCACGGGTTTATCTTTCTNGGGGGGGGGGGGGGTCGTGCCCTAATTCACCTCTCTCCTCCTAACACACAAGAACATACAACAATTGTTGAAGGTTCTAGTTAACTCTTCCACGGCTCACACGATTCTGTATTCCAAAGGTTTCTTACTCATTGGAGTAGTTTATTTTGTTCAAATGGAAGTCTAGAGAATCGAAATGGATGGTTTTGGTTTTAGAGTTTTTTAGATTCATATTTTAGGCTTTTGACTTTATGGTTTGATTTAGATTTTGAGGGTTTACATTAGTCATGGTTTTTGATTTTGATTAACTACATTTTGGATTTGATATGGAAGTGAAGAAGGTTAAGATTCAAAATGAAGAAGATGAAGATTCAAAGTGAAGCGGTTAAAGATTGAAGAAAAAAATGGAAAAATCAACTAAAAATTGTTAAATGGTAGAAAATCGAAAAAGACAGTAATGCCCTTCTACTTAACGGGCTTTTCTAACGGTTGTTAGAGGCAGGGACCAAATCCAGTCGAACTTGCATACCACAGTGTCTAAAATATATTTTTTATATTGTAGGAACCAAATGTGTTATTTTCGGTAAACCACATGGATCAAAAGTGTAGTTTACTCTAACTATTATCAATAATTTTATTAACAATTATGTTTTTAATCATGACCTGTCATCAATGAATCTTGAAATGTTAAAAATAAAAATAAAATAAAATAAAATATAACATCTAAACAAGACAAAATTATGACAAACTAGGAATAAAAAAATGATTGGTGTAGTTTAGACTTCATTTAAAATAAATAATTGACTTGATACATGAATGTTGTATATACTTAATTAGTCATGTGTTATAATTGCCACTTTCCTTTTGTTGAAGTTGATTACACTTTTTGTCCAATGAGATTTGTTGAAAACTCATATATTTATTTATAAAATTTGTCTATTACAAATTTAATTTAATTTATTTGTTTTTTATTTCTTTTTGTTAATGGATCGGTGAATTTGTGTGATTCATTGCCTTTAGAATAGGTTATTTTAGTTATTCAACTTTTTATAACATAATATTTAGAGTAAATTATGGATTTGATCCCTGTANCGTGGTTTATGGGTTTTATGGATTTGGTCCCTAAACTTTAATAATTATGGATTTGGTCTCTGTGGTTTGCAAATTCTTTTAAATTTGGTCCTTGTGGTTTGTAAAATCTATTGGATTTGGTCCCTGTGGTTTGCAAAATCTATTGGATTTGGTCCCTGCGGTTTGCGAATTCTATTGGTTTTGGTCCCTGCCTATTTGCACTACTAGGGACCAAATCGAAAAGAATTTGCAAACCACATGGACCAAATCCGTAATTACTGAAGTTTAGGGACCAAATCCGTAATTTACTCTAATATTTATTATACAAGTATATAGTGTATGCACAAGTTTACGTGAGATTTTAGAAAGAAAAGAAAAAAAAACCAACCCTAAAATCAAACCCTCAAAACCAAAATCGCCATCATACCTTGCCCTCTACCTCACTGATCTTTCTCTTCATAATAAATAAGCATCCTTCTCTACCTCAGCTACTCCTCCCTCGACACAAACACCGCCACCTACAATGGTACCACCATTGCGGCATTGCCTGCACCTCCACCGATGCTTTTGCTTCTGACATCGTGATCTGCTCTTGTTTCTTTGAATGTGCTTTGCTTCTGTCACCATTCTTATTTTTCTCCTTGCACTCGAATAAAGCCAATAAGTAATATCCACATTGCTCTGTAATTGTCTTTATGAATTTTCTCTTTGTTGTTCTTCTAAATTTCAAAGTGTTTAGAAATCATTGTTGATTTATGATTCAGATCATGAGTTTTAGCTTAGAAAACATGGGTTTATGTTCATAGTATTTACTATATATGCTCATTGACATGATGTTGCTAAATGTTAATACCTTATTGGGTTGAATTTCCATGTATACTGTCGTACATATTCAAGCCTTAGGAGCCACAACAAAACCATGCCGTTCTTCAAAGCATGACTTAACTATGACGACAAGATTTTAATTTATATATATATTTTTTGTATTATTTTTTGTTGGATATGTGTTTATTTTTGTATCCTTTTTTGCCATATACTTTATATGTGTCGTCTAGATTGATTTTTTGATTCTTCTATATATCATTTTTGACTCGAGCGAGGTATATATCTTGATGGGAAAGTGAAACAAACAACTTTATCGGTTGAGTAGGAATTAATGAAAACATTTATTACACTAATTGAGAAAAAAGAATCATCGTGGTATTAAATATGATTTCTTACAAAATTGTAACATTATAAAACATTTCCATTTTCAAAATATTCACATAATTAGTCTATCATTATAATTACAAAAACTATATTATTAAAATAATACTTCCTCTCAAATAAACTTTTACATTTCCATTTATTAGTTCTAAGACAAATGTCCACCTTCAAAAATAGATATCCTAATTTTCAAATCCCTATTAAGTATTAACTAATGCATATATATTGGAACACTTTATAAGATAAAGAGTAAACTATAAATTTGGTCCCTGAGGTTTATCCAAAACAACACGTTTCGTCCTTAAACTTTAATATCTACAAAAAACGTACCTGAGGTCCATTTTTGCAACGGGTTTGTAGATATTAAAGTGAGCAGGGACCAAAACGGTTGCAAAAATGGAACCTCAGGTACGTTTTTTGTAGATATTAAAGTTCAAGGACGAAACGTGTTGTTTTAGGTAAACCTCAGGGATCAAATTTGTAGTTTACTCTAAGATAAAATATTTTTATTAAGATTAAGATTTTCATTTAGTTAATCAAAATATATAATAACTATTTATGTCTAAAATTGTATGTCAACTTATTTCTTTAATTGATGTTTTTATTGGAATAAAATATAACCAAATCAACCTATTTTTTGGTACACAAATTATAATATTATTTGGACACTTATAATTATCAAGTAAAAAATATGTTTTTTACTATACCATTTCTTAAGTAATTACTATATAATAGAAAATGTTATCTGGATTTGTGGAATTGAAAAATGGGGCACAAACGTTGACAAAAGGTACAATAATGGGTAGTTAAAAATAATATTAATCAAATAATTTGTATGATATATAATTTAAAATTAAAGTTACGTTATATTAACGAATTAGTCCATGGGATGTATACTTTTTTAAGATAAACGACATACATATAATTCATCGGTTAAAACTGTTACCATCTATTTATGAATTCCTGTGATATCCGGGATCCATTCGGAAACCCGACTAATCCGCGTCGGTCTCAAACTGGCCCGAAGGCCGTCCTGGAACATGGGTAACTCTACTTGCTGCCGCGGGGTTTCGAATTAACCCGGGTAGTCAGAGATGCTATACTGGACCCTCCCTCCCTAGGATATTAACCACTGGGCTAGACAAACTTTGTCTAAAATCACTAACACATAAATCACTAGAAAAATAAATTTAAAATATTTTTATTTTCTACGGTTCTTAATTAAGTCTACTGAATTACCGATTGGTTTTTGAGGATTTTATTCAAAAATAAATTTTAACAAAAGTAATTTAAAATACTTGGTTGTCAGTAATTCGTCAATAGCTTTAAAGATTTACCGATGAATGCACGAAGGTTTTCATCGCATAAATTAAATTTAAGTACTTGTTTGCTAGTAACCCATCAGAAAGTTTACAGAATTACAAATAGATTTATGTAAGGGCGGGAAAAAATTAATTAAAAAAAATATAAATGTCTTTAAAAATTATCGATAGATTTTCGACAAAATTATGAGCATCAAGAAATAGTCGGTAATTATCACACACAACAAATATTGCCTTATAAATCTATCGATTATTCGTCTTAATTTTTTTGGTTACGAAATTGTCGAAAGTATCTTTCGTAATTCGGACGAAAACACTATTAACCCAATAAATATTATCTTTATAAGAAAAGACTTATATTATTAAACCTAAAATCTATATATAAAACATTTAAGACAAATTCTTTAAAACCATTTTTATGTATCATGTACTATTTATTGATACATATTAATCAATATTCAACATTACAACTTTATAGGTAGATGGTGCATGAATACAACTACTTAAAGTTGCACATTTGAGTTATATATAAGTAACTAATAAACATAATCAAATATTTGATAAACATCTCATAACATAAAGAATGTAAAACATAATTAGAATATATAATCATTGAATTCTAAAAGAATAGTTAACTATTATTATTTATAACAAAATTATATTACTAAACATAAAACAAATGACTTTTAACACAAACTTTGCCGAACTAGGAAGAACTAAGGCGACACTTTGCCAGAAGAACATGTTTTTAAAAAGACTTTTAACACAAAGTATCATATCAGCTATTTTATAAGACATTTTGTAGTAAATGTCCAAACTCCCCATTTTTATAGGACATATTTGCAAATGGTGTCCTATTAAACAACTAATATGACATGTTTCTTTTAAATATATTCTAAAGACTTGTTACAAAGCCCGAAATATCTGATAAACTTATTACAATACCTTTAAATACAACACTTTTTTTTGTCCCATATTTATTTTTTTTTAATTAAAAACCCCATAACACCATACTACAAAATCAATAAAATTATAGAACAAAACAAAACATTAAAATCGAAATACATCATGTTGCATTCACGAGCACAGTTTACAGGACACTTCAAGGCGTTTTAACTAGATTTTAAGAACACTTCTAACACAGAATGTCACATTAGCTATTACAAGACACTTTCCAGAAAATTTGTCTTTATAGGATACATTTGCAACTGTTGTCTTATAAAATAATTAATACGACATTTTTCTTATGAAAACATCCTAAAAACCTTCTATGATGCCCTAAACATCTTATAAATATATTACAACGTCTTTAGACATGACACTTTGTTTTTTGTTCCTATAAACTACCGGTTTCTCAAAACCATATAACGTTGTATTATAAAATCGAAAAAAAACGAAAAATAAAATAAAACATTAAAGTTAAGATCTCAATTCTTTTTCTTTGTTTCTTTTTGTCTTCTAATGACTAAAAATAAAAAATTAAAAAAAAATAGAACCCATGAACCTTCACGGCTCTATATAACAACTACCAACCTCCAATGTTTTCTTCCCACTCCATCTTCTTCCAGTCTCGCCGGAATCCTCCTCCACCACCTCCGCCGCCATGTCAACTCCCGGCGGCAGCAAAAGGAACTCCAACGTCTCGACTCCCGGTGGCAGCAAACGGAATTCGAACGTTGTCAGTATCCACGAAGAAAACGACCACGAAAACCACAACCAAATCTATTCGCACCAAACCCCCGATCCCCTGCTTTCGGAGATGGAGCTCCCGGGATTAAAGCGTCACGACTCCTTGGATATCGAGTCCGCTAAAATCCACGGCCATCACGGTCACCATGGCACCAAGGTCAGAAATATATTCAGTAAATATCTGCAATGAAAACGACACACAATTTAGAAAAAGAACATGTCAATACGGAAAAATTGGATTAGAAAAAAATGTCTTATAAACATAAGTGGTTTATAAAAAGATGCTTTTAAAATAACTAATACGACGCTTTATTTTGAAAACGTCATAAAAACGTTAGGATGCCTACAAGTGTCCTATAAACCAGTTGTAACACATTTAGATATGACGCTTTGCAGTTTCGTTCTATAATGTATGCTTAGAAATTTTAAGCATCCTACAAACCCAATTTGCTGCAGTGTGTAACTACTACGTAGGGGCTGCTTCAAACAAATAGGTTTAAATACTGTGAGAACGTAAGCAGGGAAGAATCATATGTGAATTACTGAAAAACTATGAGAAATTCTATTTGAAAACCATATGAAAAGCAACGTTTATAAATTATTCATATGGGTTCAAATATTTAAATGGAATTTAAAATTCTCATTTTTTAGTTATTCACCTATGAACCTTCTATTCTTACACTTTTATGATAGATATTTAACTTTCTTATCTAAACCCCCACTACTACATTAAATTTACTCTTAATAATAGACGAAGAAATGAGTTTTCTCAATCTCATAATCAAAGGTAGAATTGGAAAATAATTGAATACTTATTTTGAAAAAAATCTAAGCTAAAATTTGTAACAATTATTTTGAGACTAGGAAGTAATTAATTATTAATTGATTGGCTAAACTCTTAATGGAATTGTTTGAAGGATTGGGGAATAATACTGAGGCTAGCTTTCCAAAGTATTGGGGTGGTTTATGGCGACATCGGGACGTCGCCGTTGTATGTGTATGCGAGCACTTTTACTGACGGGATCAAACACGAAGATGACATTTTGGGCGTTTTATCGCTCATTTTCTACACTATCACGCTAATTCCCGTGATTAAGTACGTTATGATCGTCTTGCATGCCAATGATAACGGCGACGGTACACATTCTTTTCTCTATCATGTTTCTGTTGCATATATTGTGTTTTAACATGCGTCATTTAACATGAAAAAGACAGTGGATACTCGTTTTAATGAGACCACATCATAGCTGTTCAGATCATGTGAGGCAACATAGTTTTTGTGAGACCAAGTCGTAGACGTTTTGATCTTACTAGACCTTTTTTTAAGTGTACAATGAATACTCTACAACAAAGTTAAGTTTATAGGACACCTAAAACAAAAGGCGTCCTAATAAAGTGTTTTATAGGAGAATTAAACAAAATACCGTTCTATTTAAAAGTGTTACAATAAGTTTACGACGCTTTTTGACGTCGTAAGAAAGTTTTTTAGATTATTTTTTAAATAAAGTTTCCTATAACTATTTTATAGGACACTATTTGAAAAAGTGTCCTATAAACAAAGTGTCTTCTAAAAAAATGGGTTTATAGGACAATTCTTAAAAGCGTTCTATAAAATTAGCTAATACAACACTTTATTTTGATAATATCCTAAAAAATTGTTACGACGCTAAAAAAACGTCCTATAAACTTATTATAATACTTTTAGATAGCACGTTTGTTTGTTAGGTCCTATAAACAAGTGTCATCTAAAACACTCTATTAGGACATTTTTATTTATTTATTTTAAGTGTCGTATATAAACTCAATTTTATTATAGTGGTACAAGATATATGACAAATAAGTTCACACGTCTTTATCACCTCTAGTAAAGTTTAAACCAACGACCTCTTGAGAGGCAAAAGATCTAGATACTTCTAGACCAATGACCTTTTGTTAAAAACATTTACATGAAAATTTTCAAACATTTATATAGAAAACCGAACATTCACATAAAAACATTAAACCTATAAGAAATTTAACCTTTACAAGAAAAGCAATCAAACCTTAACATAAAATAGATACTAAACCTTCAAAATGACTCACATGATCCTCTGCCTACACACATATATATAAATAAAAGGAAGGTTAAATAGGAACACATTTATTTTATGAAAACACCTGAATATAGTAAACTACGTGTGATGCTATGTTTAATCATATATGATGTACTTGTGATAGTAAATCATACATGTGGATGGCATTTGGTGCAACCTAGGCTGCGGGCCAAGTCACCAGTATGTGACAAATGTGTTCTTTATGTGATATTATAATCCATCACATGTGATACCAAACTAGAGATGCAAACAACTTTTAGGATGACCTAAGTTGCAGGGTACGTTGTTTGCACACCAACATGGATCTCTCACGTGTATTATCATATGTGATAAGAGTGTTTTCGCATTTGTGCAAACTATATATATATATATATATATATATATATATGTTCATACGAGAACAATAATCGAATAAAAAAACATGAAAACCTCGAATAACATGTGATTTGATAGTTTTCTTGATATTTAATTTTGATTATGTTTTCCTTTAATTCTCCTCTATAAATATATACAGACGGTTTTACCATGTTTTCGTTTGACTATGCATTCGGTTTCATCTTCTTTTATTTTGATCATGTTTTCGTTTTATTATAATTAATTTGTATAATTTATTAAAATTAAATGGTTAATTTATATAAATGAAATTCCATTTGTGTAATTATATATAAATATAAAATGTTAAGATGCCTTGAATCAAGGTTAGATCTACATGGTACATGAATGCGACTCACCGTTGACTACATATATTCAATATATATGTATAACAATAAAAAAGAAAGCAAAAAATATAAATAAAACATTTATCAAAGTTTATATAATCAAATATTTATCTAAAGAATTTATATAGTTGAATAGAGATTAGTACATTTGATAATAATTACCATTTTAGTTTTAATTTTGCATTTTTGTAATGTTAAACATGTTTACTGAGTTGGGATTTTTGGCGTTACTAGATTCGGTCATTCAGATAATTAATTTGTGTTTTTTTCCCGATATATAGGGGGTACTTTTGCACTGTACTCGAAACTGTGTCGGTTTGCGAAGGTCGGTTTAATTCCGAGCGAGCAAGCAGAGGATCGAGAGGTTTCAAATTACCAACTTGAATTGCCGAGCAAAGTTAACAAACTATCGGCAAAGGTAAAGAAAAATCTCGAGAACAGCGGGTTTGCTAAGTTTTGTCTTTTGTTCGGTGCCATGCTCGGGACTTCTATGGTTATCGGTGATGGTATCCTCACCCCCTCCATATCAGGTGATCAACTTTATCCTTTTGATCTATATTTGTTAGAGTCTTATATCAACAGTAACAAATATATGAAATTTTGTAATGGAGTCTGACATTCAAATTCTTTTAATATATAAATTTTTGGGGTCAAATTATATATTTATAAAAAATAAAATTTATCATATTCAAATCTTGGTCGTAACACATTAGTTAGACATTTCTCCTTCTCTATTATGTTGGAATCTTTTTTTTTAAAAGTAATCTAATGAAATGTTATTTATTTTCAGATATCAACTATTTTTCATTGATTATAACATATTGGAATTTTGTTACAGTTTTATCAGCAGTGTCAGGGCTTAAGGAAGCAACGGATACCATGACGGAAGGTGAGCTTTCGTTTTACACTAAACCCTATATAGCTAAACCTTGAGAAACGATATATCTGACTATACGGTGTTGTTTTTATATGTAAAACGTTTATAACTGTTTTCTGCATGGAAAAACAATCTTAAACTTTTTAGATGTAAAATAGCATTGTATAAACATTATATTCTCACACGTGCAAAACGTCACTTGAAAACTTGTTTGTAAGTTAACCACCGGGGTGATGGCATACTGGCAAAAAAGTCTAGAGGGATGTGGTGGAATATCCCATCTACCCCTGGTTTGAGTTCATTCTCTAACATCTTATGGCCAGGCTTAGTCTCAAGCAGCCGAAACTTAATTTCCAAATTGTCAGATGTAGTTTACGCAAAGTCTAGATAAACCTTTAAAAAAAAGACTTGTTTCTAAGTTTGTAGAAATTATTTTAAAGATATTCTACTTAATTGTTAAAAACATTGTATTAATTAAATAATAAAATTAAAATATATGAAAATCTCAAATGGGGAAGTTGTTAACGTGGGAGGGTGGATCTCAAGAAACACATAATAATTTTTTTTTAAAACACAAATTTATTTTAATTGGTTCGTATAATGCACGTAAAATACAATTTTCTACTTTATTTGAATAAACTTTAATTAAGCTTTTGTTAACCTTATCTTGATTAAAATCGACCCTAAACCTTAGAAAACGTTATATACAATTATTCAAGGGCAAAAACGTTATTTCGACCGACTAATTCGTCAATAAAAACGTGAAACGCCAGAAAGAAAGAGAAACAGTATAACAAATCTGGTTTTATAAGACGTATAAAATGTCTAAACTTCATAATAAAATATTTTATACAACTTAGATTCATATAACAAACCAAAAAAACGTCTTATATAAAAGTGTTACAATAAGGGTCTGTTTGGTTGGAGGGATTCCTTGGGATTCCTAAGGAATTGGAATCCAATTCCCATCAATTCATGTGTTTGGTTGATTTTAAGGG
>LUCG01056434.1:0-13420 GCA_001633085.1 Carthamus tinctorius | reverse complement strand
GCTCAGATGGCTCGGCTCAGTATATTGTTTGAGAGAGAAACATTTTTAAAACATATGTGATTTGTAATTGTGTGGTTGAAACTTACTCATACTATTTGTTTGGGTGAACCTTGTTAGAGGAGTGGTTTTATTGAAATGTTAAAACTGATGAATGATGGGTTATAAATTTAAAGTTTGAATTTTTATTTCTTCCGCTGTTAAGGTTACTTTTATTCAGTTTTCGTTAAAACTTTCCGTTAAATTAGGGCATTTAGATTTGAGTTGTTACATTAGTAACACCCGACATAGAATTACTCTTGATGTACATAGTTTACATATCTTTGATGCTAAATCTACATTATAAATGTTGAAATAATTTAACGTTGACGTATAGAAGAGGATTTATTCTTTATTCGATGTATTTTAAGAAAATTTTAAATTACTCGCTCTTTCCAAATTTGAGAGTGTTTCATGCCTTCCTAGAGCCCCAAAATCAGGTATAACACTCTAAAAATGCTTAAGGTAAAAATGGAGAAGCGTTCTTGAGAGAAAAGATAACGAGAGAAAGGATGATAGTAAAACAATAATGGAGAATAAAATATTTTTTTGGGGGGGTGGGGGGTCGACTGCTTGGTTTAAAGCCCTCGGGCTGTACCACACCGCCCCTAAACTTTTGGTTCAACTTACGTCGAATGCCTAAGTCGACCGCACCTTCGTGATAGTATTGAGAAGGAAAATATATATAAAAATAATAATAAAATCAAAATGACAGACACTTAACAAAAAACTGCTTGAACATAGTGATAGTAATGCCTGTAATTTTACTTGAGGTTATAAGTTTAATCCTTCTAACTATATTTTTTGTTGTGAATATTTTTTTTCTAGAAATAATGTTATGGGGTTGGGCCGACCTTGGAGCCAAAAATTAAAGATAAAAATCAAAATTCTACTCAAAACACGATTCAAACCTTTGAGATCTTGCGTATTGATCATCCATGTTAATTTCTGTTACAAGTTTGATCTGAAAGTATATAAGGGATCTCCTGAAAATCAAGACGGTGAAAAAAAGGCACAAGAGCCTTTTTTCCTATTAATTTCTTGCCTTTTTCTCTCTTGCAATAATTGAGTGAACAAGAGCATAGGAGCCTACTCAGCTCTTAATGGGTGTGTTCCTTTGTTTTAGGAAGATCAATTGTTTCCTATATTTCATAGTTTAAGGTCCAATCTTATTCTTATCCCCTCTTCTTTAATAATAGTTCTTTCCCTCCCTCCCTCTCTCTCTCTCTCTCACTCTCACTCTCTCTCTTCTAAAACATCACGTGTACATGATATTTCTCCTCGTAACAACACTATCCTTCAATCCGTAGATCATGCTCCTACGACCTCATCTAAGATACCTACCTATTCTCTTGGCTATCTTTTTGATCCTACACCAACGGATGATCTTGATATGTTTGTAAGTCTTGGTGGTTATGTTCTTCTTCTGATAAGGAAGCATCTACTTGCACTTTTTGGGAGATAGCTATGTTCGTGAATAATTATCTAATTTTTAACCAACTTCTATGTCGATAGATACACTACATTCCAGTCTAATTTACATGACTCCAATTGAATGACCAATGCACTTAAAGCACATAACAAGCAGATAAACATTTCATAACTACATATTAAGTCCAAAGCTTAACATTGAGCACATTAATCTAGACACATCCCAAAACTCATCTGAGTCAAAACCAAAATAATAACCCACTGACTAATTTGACAAATCAATATAAGCAAATATAAGTCAATATAAACCAATGATATCGTCAAAATTATACATGTTTTTAAGAACTGATATCATTGTTATTACATTCGTTTTGGTCCTAATCATTGTGTTTTTGTGCTTAGTTGTTATAATTCTTCATCTTATAAGTTTGGAAGTCACTTGGAACGAAAAACGTCGAAAAATGGCCAAAAAGGGGAAAAGTCAAAAATACCCTCGACATAACTACTTTTGAGTCGTGAGATTTGGATTTCAAGTCACAAGTTTTGTGAAGACGTGTGTTGATGATTTCAAGTGTGAGGATCTCGAGCCGCGAAAGGGATCTCGAGTCGCGGAGTTTATAAAGATAATTTTCTTCGTATGCAAAATTTACCCTCATTAGAAGATCAACACAATCTCCTTTATTTTTGGAAAAGATGATGACCTCGCGTCGCGAGAGTGATCTCGAGTCCCGAGGTAGCACACGGTTTTGGCTTTATAAATTAGACTTTCAGCCTAGGGTTTAATATATCAAAATCTGATCTGAGGAGACATATGCAATAAAAGTTTTCAGAAGTTCATGAACCGCCAGTTGAAGAAGGTGATCAAGCACAGTGATACTTCGCCGATCTTGACACGGAGAAATATTACTGGAGTTTCATCTTCTATAGTTTTACGGTCTGAATAATGTCTTCATCTTATTACTTCGTTTCTAATAGATTTAGTATGTCTATGTGCTAGATTTATTAGTACTCATTATGGGATGATGAACTTTATTTGTATTTTGATTTTAATCTTATGATTGATGGTTTGTTT
Organism: Carthamus tinctorius; assembly: GCA_001633085.1. NCBI lineage: Eukaryota > Viridiplantae > Streptophyta > Magnoliopsida > Asterales > Asteraceae > Carthamus > Carthamus tinctorius. Next base: position 10,881 of record LUCG01056434.1, on the reverse strand, counting down.
TTGAATGATTCTTATTCCAATTCAAGTTTATAGATTTAACTTTCGCTACTTTGGTCCATTAACTAGTCGTCTCTAGAGGTAGAGAACTCTCCCTAGTTAATTAGTTTCATCTGCCTTTCGCTTTGGTGACCTGGCAGGCGACCTACCGAAAACGGAGATTGGGATTGGGGTCCGATAACCTGGATATAGATTTGGTAGAAAACCAGTCTTTGAGGAGAACTCCCTTAGTTTGAAGAATCAGGCGACCACCGGTTAATTAGATAATAATCTGGGTTGTATCGGTTGTAGGAGGTTAGGAGGAGAACTCCCCTACTATAATACAATTGTTATTAAGGAAGACTAGGAGAACACCAGTTGATCAAACCTTAAAAGAACTAATCTATCATTGTTTTATCTGTGAAATCAAACTACTATAAAAGGATTCTATATCCATAATGAATACACTTGTTTAATCAAGTAAAGTTTTAATCTTTAATTGCATACTCTTTAGTTTATCTGCTTAATACCTTTTAAAAATCAAAAGGCCATTTTTATTAGATTAATCAGATTAATTATAGAATTGAATAAGGTATCTTAAGTGTTCCTAGTGGTAAGAACGATACCTGGACTTACCATTACTATACTATCCGCGATCAGGTCAGACTTGCCTGTATTATGGTAGTAAGTAGAGGTTAAAAATGGTTAAGATTGAACGGTAAATTCATATAGTGAAAATACCACATTCAACCAATAAAATACAAATATTCTAATTTTATACAACTTATGTCCCAAAAGGTTTATATATCCCTTTTTATTACGAAGTTTGGGCAAAATCCAAAACACACCATGGCTTATGTTGGTTCTGTAAGGGTTACCTTCAAGTTTGTATAAATCACAGAATTTACAGATTGTTGCGGTAATAGAGAGAGGTACAAAATCTATTCTAAACAATCTTAAGTTATCACACAGTTTTCACCTTTGCAAAGGTGAGATAAGAAGTAGAAAGAAAGAATACAGATTAGATATGGGAGGAAAGACTTTGAATAGCTTGAATCAGAGTATGTGTATCTTTGAAGAAGACACTTAAAAGCTATTTATACTCACCACATTAAGTGCAGATCAGATCACCTTTTACACGTGTTGTGTATTGGGTGGTTTGAGTTCTACTAATTCATTATAATAACCACGCATGTGCTGAAGACCCATGCTAGTTGGTATGGTGAATAGTAAGCTTTTGGGGCTGTTAGGTACGAAAGGAATAGTAGAGGAGCGTTTCTTTATACTTCTGTCAGAAAAGCATGGAAGTCCTTTTTGTGCAAATCTAGGATGAGACAAAATAAGAAATCTTTGAAAGCAAGTCCCTGATCAGCAAATAGAGGTCGTTGAGCGTCGTCATGTTAGCGATCGCTGAGTCTTATTTCTTCAGATTATCATGCAGGTGTAGTTAAGCTGCTATCATTGAGTCCATATTCAAATCACGAAAAACGAGGACTCTATCATCAACTACTTATTCGACATCGCTGATGGTACTTTGTGCATGATTTCTTTTGTCTTTAAAGCGGTACTTAGCTATTAGAATGTTTTCTTTTCAGCGATTACTAAACAGACTCAGTGATGTTCGTCGAATTCAAACATAACAAATAAAGATTAATAACTTGAATAGACATAAGCAAGGTTATCAAGATCGAGATCCTACCTAGGATCGTTTTCGTCTTTGCAAGATCGGATCGTAAGATTGGGATCGGGATCCTACGATCCTACTACAAGTCAGTATAAAATTTTATAAGATCCTACTTCAAATTTCGAAAACATACATCCATATTTCAACATCCAAATTTCGAAATAACATACATCCATATTTCAAAATAACATAGTCTTAAGTCTTAACAATACTCAAAATTGATATGAAGCAAGATGAAGGGCAGCGAGATGAAGGCGACAGCAGCAAGATGAGTTGGTGAGGTGGTCGGTCGGTGCCGGAGGAAGACTGGACGGTCGTCGGTCGGTGGGCGATGGTGTGAGAGGCGGCGACGGCGAGGGTGTAGGCGAGGGCAGAGAGCGAGAGCGATGGCGTGGGTGAAAAACTCAGATCTGATACGCTTGTTCTTTTTTTTATGTGATATATTTTATTTCTTTCCCTAATATGAGACAACAAACAGAAACTTTTCATGCCTAAATTAAAAGGTTTTCAATAGATGAGGGGTGGTTTAGAAATTTTTTAAAAATACCATCCAAACCATAGGATCGGCTAGCGACCCGACCCTATGACCCGACCCTACGACCCTAATACGATCCTACCTCTGAAAGATCTCACTTACGACCCGGCTAGTTTTCGTAGGCTAGGTTCGTAAGATCGTGCGATCCTACGAGCAAACTCACGATTTTGACAACCTTTGACATAAGAATCATTGAACAAACTCAGTCATAATTCCTCAAGCTATAAAGTAAGCTAAGTATCTAACACTAAGTAGAAAAAGATCATCATTAATTTTATCAAATCTTAGGAGAGCTAGATGAACAATCTCCCCCTAATTGATAATGATAGACAACTGAGAAATTTGTCTAAGTAAATAGTAAATGAATGGAACTCATAAAGATACATGTCTCATTTACTATTCTTAGAGATCTTTTTCGATACTATGATGAAATGAGATACTTATATAAATATTTCATTAATATTAAAAAATGATTACAAGTATAATGAATCAGAGTACAGTGACTGAAAGAAAGTAAATTACATTAAGAACTAAGGGGAATTCTACAAAAGGTAAGATGCAGGAATGTCTTCTTGATTAGCCTTCTTCTACTTAGCTATTTTCTAATCATCCTTCCAAAATGATAAGGATGGATCTTTTCAGGATTCAAGGAAGTATGAGCTAGCATGTTTATTGGATGTTGTATAGGTGCTTCAGGGATTTGAGTAGCTCGCTGGGACCATATGTTGCCATTACCATCTTCTAATTACATTCTGAAGAGAGGTTCCCCGAGTATAATCCCATTTTTTTAGTACAACAACCAAACAACAAAGTTATCTGTTATCATACAGACAATTATATCTATACAGACAATCTTATCCATACAAGTCTTAATATAAAACGAACCAAACAACCCCTAAATGCATTGTGCGGTGGATATGAAGAAGTAGTCCATTATCTCCTAGAAAAAAGACATTTGTAGAAATGAAAATTGAAGATGTTTCACAAAACAAAATGGTAACCATAATTACCAAAAGTGTAATTAGCTCAAAATAGAACAAGACTTGATAGTAAGTGACAACTACATACACCAAACGTATATATAATTTCCTCTATAGAAATATTTATGTTTTGTTCTTAAAAACCTATAATTTTTAAGGGATAAAATTCATTAAACATCAAATATACATTATTAATTGACACCAACTCTTTCAATTTCTAAATATTGCTACTTTGCGCGTTTTATGTAGAAGTTAAAAGAAGATATTTTAGAAACCTCTGTCGTCTTTTCCAAATATAAAGTTTATCACCCAGATAAACATTATAATATCTTTATATATTTAGAAAACTAATTGTAAAAACAAATTATTTTCAATGAAAATAATTTATGTTCATTTTAAAATTATTTTTCATTTTAAACTTAAAATTTATGTTCTAGTGCATGAATCATATTTATAATTATCCTCTAACATAGTCTTTATTTTAAAATTAAAATTTATATTCTATTATGTGTAGTTGACTAAAAAACCTACCATTTAATGTACAAAAGTTTCAAAACTTAACATTTAGTGTATCATGAAACTTGTTTGGCAGGTAGTCGGTCATCTTCTCCAATCATCTCTTCTGGTCATCTTCTCCGGCCATCTTTTCTGGCAAACTCCGGTAATCTTCTCCGGTGAACCCTTTCTCCATCGAAAACTCATCTTCTTTCATCTCCTTCGAACTTCTCCCCTTCCTACACCACATTCATACCCTTCCGTTTATCTCTCAGTACCCCGATGAATAGTGGCGGCTCCAGAAATTTTTTATAATGGGGGCACCATTAGGCCGTGTTCTCGAGTTTTTTTTAGAGAAGCAAAGGAAAGGATTTGGAAGGAAAACTAGAAAATCGTGTCCTCAAGTTTCATTTAACAAAGGAAATAAGAGGAAATTGAGGGATTTGGAGGGGGAGTTTAGGCTTATTTTGCCTTAAATCTTATCATCCCAAAAATGGGAGGATTTGGAAGGAAAAGAAAGGATTCCCCTTCCCTTTCCTTTCCTTTTTTTTCCTTCCCTTATTAAACTTTAAAGTTTCGCAAAGTCGTCTGACGTGTCTTTAGCCTAATTACATTGTTTCAAAAGATTTTCAAAGTTTTTTTTGTTGATTTCAAGGGATTTTTAGTTTTTAGTCGAATTCAAGGAACTTTTTAGGCTTTTTTGGTTGATTTCCAAAGTTCCGTTTTCGTTTTTGGTTGATATCTAGAGTTCCGTTTTTGTTTTTGTTTACTTCTTGACTGGGTATCGTAAAAGAAAACACTTATCATGGCTATTTCACATCGTGAAACAATGAATTTAAAAGTAGAATGTTTTTTCACAACTTGAAACAAAAAATACACATTAAAAATAGTTTCAATTTTCATATGCATTATCTCATAATGTGAAACAACACATATGCTTACTAGTTCTCACCGTTGTTATTTGATCCTTTTAGCACTACCTCGGTCATTGATCTCCTACTATTCTTGTATTCAGACTTTAGGAGTTGAATAACATGCAAAAAACATTTTATTGATCTCATCATCTCAAAGCACACGAGTACATTAGAATTAGCATGTACAATAGCCTTATTATGCTAGAAATAAGATCTACAATTCAGGAAATACTAATTTGAAACTTACTCAACTACTTATATTTTAATTTAACATGTTAATTGATTATTATAAAAGCATGCATAGATTATAGTACATTGGCAATACCTTATTAACTTACTTGAGTTTCTTTGTAAAACTCCATAATAGATGTGACAATGAAGTTTATAACAAAATATTTCATTAAATGTTTATTTTGTCAAGGATGGGGACAGAGACATGATTGGATCTGTGCCCATCCCCTACAAGACATTGTATGTCTTTATAGATCAAATGGAAATTGTTTTTCCCTCGTTATGATGTACCTCATATAACTATCTCCAAAATAATTTAGTCGTATGCCTAATTCTTTTTGTATTCTTTAATTAACAGGGAATTCTTCATGATAACAACACTGTGGCGGTTAAGAAAATTGAAGTAGTGTATGCTAAGGCGAAAAAAGAATTTGAAAATGAAGTTAAGCTTGTATGTAATGTTCGCCATCGTAATCTTCTCCGCCTACTAGGATGGTCCAGTGAAGGATCTCATCTGCTTTTTGTACTGGAATACATGCCGAATGGTAGCCTTGACAAATATTTATGGGGTCAGTTGCTTTTACCAAACTAACGAGATTGTTCACGTGAAGATCTTTATTTGAAAATAGTCACTAGAACAAAATTAGGTTAAATTGACACCTAAAATGTCCAAGTATCATAATAGACTGTTTTATATGACTTGATTTATAAGACGAAACAACTGTAAATCCTACCTAAAAACGTTGCAATAAACTTCTAACAAGTTTTTGGGGCATTCTAAAAAGTTCTTTTAGAAATCCTTTTTCTAAAGTGTCGTATTTGCTTTTTTACATGACACTTTTAAGAATTGTTAGAACACCCCATTTCATATGATATATTTTCAAATAAGTCATATAAAAAAATTGTAGGACATTTTATTTCAGAATATCCAAAAAACTTGTTGAGACGCTTAAAAGCGTCCTACAAATTTATTGAAATACTTTTATATATGACTTTTAATTCTTTTTTCATATAATATAGTCTATTATGACACTTTGACATTTTTGGTGTCCTACAAACCCGATTTTGTTATAGTAAGTTGGTATATATGTTAGTAAATATCTTTCATCATGAAGGTGCACAAAGGGGGATTCTGAAGTGGAAACAACGATATGAGATCATATTTGGAATAGCGAAGGGACTTGTCCATTTACACAATGAATTCCATGTAAAAATTATTCATAGAGATATAAAATCAAGTAACATTCTCCTTGATGATGATTTTCAACCAAAAATAGCAGATTTTGGGTTGGCAAGGTTTCAACCGGAGGATCAAAGTCATATTAGCACCAAGTTTGCCGGGACAATGTAAGTTTTAGTTATTCGTTTTCTACTTGTTCTTCCATTCACATTTTGGCATGTGTAAAATAGTGACTAATATGAAACAGTAAGGAGTGGTTAAGTAAATATGGAGGTGCATATAGAAATTAAATTAAGTGGAAAAGAGAAAAAAGATAATATACTCACGTCTTATTGGATAAAAATGGAGGGAGTAAGATAGGGTAACAATAGTTTTCTTTTCCCACTTCCTTCACTCTTTAAACATGACAAAAATTAAGAAACTTAGTCAATTTGTGAGAATGGTGACTCTTGCACGGTTTGCATTATAGTGTAAGAATACCAATCATATTTTGCCATTTTGACTGTCAAAAATCTAACCTGATGAACGCTTACCCGGTTAGTTTTTGATAAAGAGTCGCTTAGTAACATAATATATTTAATTTTGGGTTCCTCATAGGGTCTAATCAAATTCATTTGTTTTGATTATATGATACAATATACCAGGGGCTACATAGCACCAGAATATGCACTTTGTGGTCTTTTATCAGATAAAGTTGACACCTACAGCTTTGGTATCGTGATTCTTGAGATTATCAGTGGTCGAAGGTGTACCGACATGAATTCTGATCGACCATCCATGGATTACCTCCTAGAACATGTGAGATGATACCATCTTTAGTATGCTTTCTGTATTGCTTTAGTTTAAATGTTCAACTTAGGATATTCAAACTAAAGTTTATGATAATAAAAACTAAATTCATTAAGAAACATCTTTTAATTATCTAAAAAGTACAACATTTTCCTAAACAGAAATTAATATTAATTTTTATAGTTTACTTATTGAGCATTAGAAATCATTATAGTTATAATATAAGCATAATCCCAAAATAATTCATTTTCTCGTCTTGATGTTAAGTTTTGTTTCAATATATCCCCCAAAAAAGATAAAAATTCATAGTTGTGCTTTGCAAAATGTTAGACCTAGTTGAAATTTGTATTTTTCTTTTTCCTACTTTTTTCACTAATTTTGGTAGTTTGGTTTGACCAATCCGTAATTTGAAGAGACCATATGGGTGATTTTATTTGAACACCAATTTTATATTCTTAGTATTAATCAATAACTAATTATTAAGAGTCCCGAGCTTCGCATCGGGTTATAAACTATGATAGATTTGATCATAAGTAGGAACATGGATTTATATGAAATATAAAGTTTGTACATATGTTGTCATATGAAAGGTTTAATAAAATAAATATAAAGATTTAATAAATCAAAAAGTAAAAAAATTTAATTTTAAGAGATTTTAATAATACTAACAATTATCAAGAAGCCAAAACACTGTTCATGATCAGTAGCTACCGACACTTTAACATATTTCAGTCATTATACGATATATGACTAAAACGTAAAATAAAATACAGAAAACTAAAAGGTAAAAGTAAATAAATATTATAAATTCTGGGGCTAAAATGTAATTTCTGCAATGTCGGTAACTACTGTTCATGAACAGTGTTTTGGCTTCATATAATCGTACTATATAAAGTATATAATAAAATAATTACATCAAAAAATATTCAATATTAGGCTCATTTCGATCGTATCGATGATACGATTATAATGACACAATTTGTTAAAGTTAAAGTACGTATTGTTTTTAACATATTTCATCCAATATACGATATATGACTAAAACGGAAAATAAAATATAGAAACTAAAAGATATAAAGTAAATAAATATTATAAGTTTAGAGGTTAAAATGTAATTTATGCAACTGTCATGGCTTCATATAATGCATATTATATATAGTATATAATAAACTAATTACATCAAAAAAATATTTAATATTAGACTCATTTTGATCGTATCGACGATACGATTATAATAACGCAATTTGTTAAAATTAAAACGTGTTTTTTAACATATTTTAGCCAATATACGATATATTACTAAAACGTAAAATGAAATATTGAAAACTAAAAGGTATAAAGTGAATAAATATTATAAGTTTAGGGGGGTTAATATGTAAATTTTAAAAATCTACTCTTTACCATTCCAGGTAAATGTTATATAGGGTAAAATATGATTTAACCCCTAAACTTTATGCTTAAAAATGGTTTAACCCTTAAACTTTTTTCATGAATGTTTTAATCCCTAAACTTGTTATAATTATTAGTTTTAGCCACTTGACCTGCTATAATAGGTTACTACACTTTTAAAAATCACTTTAGTCTCTAAACTTATTGATAAAATATGATTTAAGCCTTAAACTTTTTATTTTAAAATGGTTTAACCCCTAAACTTTTTGATGAATGTTATAATCCTTAAACTTTTTATGGTATTTGATTAAATACTTAAACTTGTTTAACCTAATTATTTTTTGATCTCTAATGAATTTCTAACCCTAGTTTGAACTTTGAAGTACTTCCAAAACACATGATCTTGAATATCTCTAACTTGCATTTCTTGATCTTCATATCCCTTGATCGGATGTAATCAATAAAATTTAGGGTATGAAGCAACAATAGACTTATGAATCAAATTTACCAAAAATTTAACAAAAAAGATAATCATAAGACGCTTGGTAACTCTGTGTTCATCGTGATGCAAATTTACCTAAAATTTAATGCATAGATTACTGATGAACATCAAATGCGGAACAAATCAAGCACATAAATGACATAAATGAAATCAAATCAAATGTACCAACAAGTTTAGGAAGAGATTATTGGCGAAGAAGATCGATTTGATCGAGTTACAAACTATATTGGACTGGAGACGAACGAATGCAGGATTTTTCCAATCGTGAATAGGTGGTAACGGGTTTAGCCGGTAGAATGTTTTATTGAATTATGTTAGGGATAAAAATAATTAGGTTCAACAAGTTTAGGTATTTAATCAAATACTATAAAAAGTTTAAGGATTATAACAATCATTAAAAAAGTTTAGGGGTTAAACCATTTTTAAATAAAAAGTTTAAGTGTTAAATCATATTTTATCCATAAGTTTAGAGATTAAAGTTATTTTTAAAAGTGTAGTAACTTGCTGTAGCAGGTCAAGTGGTTAAAACAATTAATTATAACAAATTTAGGGATTAAAACATTCATTATAATAAGTTTAGGGATTAAAACATTCACTAAAAAAGTTTAGGGATTAAACCATTTTAAAGCATAAAGTTTAGGGATTAAATCATATTTTACCCATTTTAAAAATGTGGTAACCTGCTATAGCAGATCAATTGGCTAAAACAATTAATTATAACAAGTTTAGGGATTAAAACATTCATTATAACTAGTTTAGGGATTAAACCATTCACTAAAAAAATTTAGGGGTTAAACCATTTTTAAGTACAAAGTTTAGGGGTTAAATCATATTTTACCCTTTATTTTATGGTTTAATCTCCAAAGTTTATTTTTAAATAGAATAACCATAATGTTTCATTAAAATAATGTTTTAATCCTCAAAGTTTCGTTTGTTTTATAGTTTAACCCTTAAAAGTTTATTTTTTAATGGAATAACAATAATGTTTCATTTAAATGATGTTTTAATCCTCAAAGTTTCGTTTGTTTTACGGTTTAATCTTCAAAGCTTATTTTTAAATGAAATAACCATAATGTTTCATTTAAATGATGTTTTAATCCTCAAAGTGGCTTATTCAGTAAGCTTCTACTGGAAGCTTTATGTAAAAATCCAAGTTTTTTTCACACCTATTATTAAGCCACTACCAACAGACATAAAAGTGGCTTATTCACAGCTTATTCAGTTCTTTGAGGGGTTTTTGATAGTTTTTGTTTGTGTCTTATTCACTTAGAGGGTAAGGGGCTATATGGTAACGACTTACAGCTTAAAAAGGCAAACGACAAGTATAGGTAAAAATTTAAGATAAGGGCTAAAGTAACAAGTCAATGAAACATTATGGTTATTCCATTTAAAAATAAACTTTGAGGGTTAAATCGTAAAACAAACGAAACTTTAAGAATTAAAACATCATTTAAATAAAACATTATGGTTATTCCATTTAAAAATAAAGTTTGAGGGTTAAATTGTAAAACAAATGAAACTTTAAGGGTTAAAACATCATTTAAATGAAACATTATGGTTATTCCATTAAAAAATAAACTTTAAGGGTTAAACCGTAAAACAAACGAAACTTTGAGAATTATTCCATATTTTACCCAAAACATTATTGTCTTTTCTAATTTTATTTAGGATTTTATGAATTTTTAACGGTGCCCCATAACGTAAGAAATTACAGATTTTTATGAATTATTAAGCATAACTTTTTATTTAGTTGAACAATAACATCTATTTATTTTACTTTTTATATTATATTTTGTTCAAAAGTTGGGTTAACTTTTTTGTGAGTAAGTGATATTTAAAATTTATAACTTTAACTATAACTTGTAAGTTTATTTCTCTGATATATAAATGTTGGCAATTTTAAACATTTAACTAGAAACAGCATTTGTAAAAAATTAAAGTTACAAAATTGATTTATATATATATATATATGGTCAGGTTCAAATATGAACTCATCTTTCATTGTGCACGTGAAGATCACTAGTAGCGCGCCTGTAACGTCCCGTTTTTCAAAGTTAGTATTTAAAGGAGTTAGTTTTGTGTTATGTTAACTTTTAGGGTATTTGTGTGAATTGCAGAACCTTGAGGGCCTTAGGCTATCAGTATCCCAACCCTCCCAACCTAACATGACACATCAGCTTTTCTCCAACCCTCTGTAAGCCCTCTG
>LUCG01056431.1:168-10299 GCA_001633085.1 Carthamus tinctorius | reverse complement strand
CTATGTTCAACCCCTTTAATACATGTTTGACAAAGTTAGTTCGGTTTAAGCAATAACTAACTCTGAACACTATATATTTATATATATATATATATATTACTAAAATTTTGGCTATTATAATAACGACCAATTGGTGAACAATTGATCCTAAAATTCCCAAAATAAACTAATAAGAACCCTAACTAAATTCCCAAATGGTAATCAACGATTAATCTAAAAGGAATCACATACCTCGAGCACGAATGCCAACACCAAACTTGATTCTTCTAACAACGTTCCTTAAGTGAATCCACACACCCCAACCTTCCAAGAATCGACACTCTCTCTTTCTCCCCTCTCTTGAAATCGCCAACAACAAAAGGAATGGGAGAATTGAGGCTTTTAAATTACTTATGTACTTGCTACACTTCACCCTTAACATTCACAATTTACACAACACCCCCTTTGAGTTCTGAAATCAACATAAACAACCAAAAGTCAACATAACGGTAACTAACTCAGTTAAATATTTAACTTTGGAAAACGGGGCGTTACAAGTCTTCTTGAAGCGTTTGACAATCAGTGATCTGTTCTGAGTGTAGCACGCTGTGTTTACAGCTTTAGCCCATAATTGTGTGGCTAGATTAGCTTCACTGAGCATAGATCTTGCAGCTTCAATCAGGGTCCTGTTTCTTCGTTTAGAGACTCATTTTGCTGAGGAGTCCTTACGGAAGAGAAATTTTGAGAGATTCCCTTGTCGTCAAAGAAGCTTTCCATGGTACTATTTTTGAATTCAGTGCCATGGTCACTCCTTATAGAACGAACAGTGAGGTTTTTGAGCCTTTCCATTTTCTTAATGAAGAGAATGATTTCTTTAAGAGTATCACTCTTGGATCTAAGAAAGAAGACCCAAGTGTATCTGGATTATTCATCAACTATAAGAAGTGTGTATTTCTTTCCAGCTACTGATTGGACATTAACAGGTCCAAAAAGGTCCATATGAAGAATTTGAAGAGGAGAGCTCACTGAAGAAATTTGCTTTGTCTTAAAGCTAGCTCTTGTTTGTTTTCCCTTTTCACATGTTGAACAAAGAGATTCCTTTGTAAACCGGTGATTAAATAAACTAGTGACCAACTTATTGATGGAGAGATCATTAATTGCTTTGAAGTTGAGATGAGAGAGACCCTTCTGCCATAACCAATTCATATCAGAAGAGGCTAGAGATAAAAAGCACACATTTTCCTTTGAAGTATTCATGTCTATGGTATAGACATCAAATCTTCGAGCACCAGTGAGAATGACTTTCTTGTGCTTATCTTTTACTTTGCAGTGTTTTTGGAGAAAGAAACTTTATGATCATTATCGCACAGTTAACTGATGCTTAGAAGATTGTGCATCAGTTCTTCAACATAAGCAACCCGTTTGAAAGTGGTTGCTCCATTGGTCAGAGTACCATAGCCACGAGTTTGGCCTTTATCATTTCCGCCAAAGGTCACTGATGGACCTTTTTCTTCATGATAGTCGGTGAGGAAAGATTTAAAGCCAGTCATGTTCCAAGAGCATCTACTGTCCAGGTACCAGATGCCCTTATTTTGAAAAACATCAAGATTTAAGCATCCACTGTCTAGGTCCAAACCCCAACCTTAAATTGTTTTTTATGCAATTTTTGGCAAAAATAGTTTTTTCATAAATTATCTAGGTGCAATTTTTCGCATTAACACACAAAATGTAAAAATCAACTTGTTTAATCGACGAACAATGACGTAAACTGCATGGATGTGTAAACATTTTCTTAAAGGATTTATACGACCACCTTTCATGCTATGAGTCTTGAGTCGCAAAACCCAAGATTTAATGCAGTTGGGTGTTTCGATTGTCAACATCCAATGCAAGGATATGGAGCAAAGTCGATGCAGAAATATGGACGAAATGATGACTAGAAAGCAGAGATGGAGAGAAAAGGGCAGCAATCAGATTTTTAGTGTGCTTCGGGAGAGGGTGTAACTTGGTATTTAGTCTCCAACTGGTAAGCTAAAATGTTTTTAATTTATACATCTTTAAATTTCGATATATATATAGGGTCAGGTTCAAATGTGAACTCATTTTTCATTGTGATCGTGAGGACGGCCAAGAGCGCGCCACGTGGCACATTCAGTTTGAATATTCATGTGTTATTCAAACTAAATAACACTGCATTCAGTGTTATTCAAACTGTATAACACTGAATGCAGTATGTGGTGCAATTTTAGTGGTCCTCATGTTCACAACCAAAACTGAGTTCACATTTGAACTTTCCTATATATATATATATATTGTTGGTCCCAAAACAATCAAACAATAAGAGGATGAGGATTTAGAGAAGAAATCGATAGACAAAAAAATGAAGTTCTTGCATTATTATAGAGCTCTCAGGCTACAAGAAACACACAATTTCTCTTACACGACTCTCATTGAAAAATGCTTCATCTCACACTCTTCCCAAACCCTAAACCCTTTATATATAGGGCCCATATACAAAATCCTAAGCCCAAGCCCATACAACTAGCTATAACTTCTAGCTAATTACAAATTAATCCTTCTCAAAATTTACTTTGTAAAACTTTCTCTAATTAGGACAATTTGGTCCTCACAATCTCCTCCTAAAGTTTTATAAAGGAAGCACCTATGATCTTCTCCCCCTTGCTTTCTTCAGAAAACTTTAGTGGTGTTCGGCTACATTTTGATCTCCAAGCTCCCCCTCGATAATAGCTCTTTGTCTTCAGTTTCAACTGAAATACCAGATCCGATGTGCAATAACAGCGACTGATCGCACAAAATATAGCTCAACCTGTAAATAACTCGACACGTCTCTTGCCCAATATATTCTGTGGTCGGTGTGTTCAGACAAGCAGGTCACAGTCAGCGGTTGGTTCCTCGTCATCTATGATCTGATCACCTGTGTTGACACCTTCGGGCTTTTCAACCGTCAGGTCAATATCCAAAGGCTCAGATTCCCCGAAAAGTCCGATCAACACGTCTTCCGTGTGCTGCTCAATGTCGAGGGGCAGATCCCGTATGTCATCCAAGGAGTCCACATTTTGAGGAGTGGATCCCACATGAGCTGGACTGGTGGTTGACGCAGGCACTGAAGCAGATCCGAAGGTAGAGGCGAGGTCGATGTGAAGTCTCTTGGTGGCAGGCCTCTCCCCCTCATGACGATTCGAATCATCTGGGTTGTCATGCCTCCGCTTCGCTTGCTGAGACTGAGCGCGACAAGTAGCCTCCAACTCCCGAATGTGGGCATTTGCTGCTTCCAACTGTGCATCCCGAACCCTGACTTGCGTATGCTACTCACAAAAACATGAAGGTATTCCAGATGGACGTGAAATGTGGCTTTCTGAATGGAGTCCATCAAGAAGAGGCGTACGTTGAACAACCAGAGGTTTTTGTTGATCCGAGGTTTCTAGAACATGTGTATGTGCTCGACAAAGCACTGTATGGTCTGAAGCAAGCTCCACAAGTCTGGTATGAAACTTTGACTATTCACTTGCTTGAGTCCGGGTACAAGAAGGGAACAGTCGACCCTACTTTGTTTCTCAAACGGTCAGATAATGATTTGACCGTCGTCCAAATATATGTGGACGACATCATTTTTGCTTCTACAAACCTTGAATATTGCAAAGAGTTTGAGCTGACAATGAAATCAAAATTTCAAATGAGCATGATGGGTGAGTTGACATTCTTTCTGGGACTTCCAGTTCGTCAACGCCCTGATGGCATTTTTATCAACCAATCAAAATACATTCACGATTTATTAAAAAGATTGGATTTTGGAGGATCTCAGTCAGCCAAAACTCCGATGTCTACGACAGTTCAACTGGACACTGACCCATCTGGTACGTCTGTCGACCAGAAGAACTATCGTGCGATTATCAGGTCTTTGCTTTATCTCACAGCAAGTAGGCCAGATATTGTGTTTGCCACGTGTGTTTGCGCTCGTTATCAATGTGATCCAAAAGACTCACACCTGACTGCTGTGAAGAGAATCCTACGACACCTGAAAGGCACACCAGACTTTGGCCTTTGGTATCCTAAAGATTCTAGTTTTGAAGTAACAGCCTTTACAGATTCATATCATGCAGGTTGTAAGTTGAACTGGAAAAGCACATCCGTTGCATGCCAATTTCTAGGAGACAAATTAGTCAGCTGGTCCTCAAGGAAACAGAACTCTGTTTCACTCTCTACTGCAGAGGCAGAATACATAGCTGCAGCGAGCTGTTGTTCACAAGTTCTGTGGATGAAACCGCAACTAGCAGACTATGGATACACGATGCAACAGATCC
Source organism: Carthamus tinctorius (assembly GCA_001633085.1). Taxonomy (NCBI): domain Eukaryota; kingdom Viridiplantae; phylum Streptophyta; class Magnoliopsida; order Asterales; family Asteraceae; genus Carthamus; species Carthamus tinctorius. Next base: position 5,998 of record LUCG01056431.1, on the reverse strand, counting down.
CTATTTACTGTGAATCCAAGAGCGCCATTCAAATCACGGCCAATCCCGTCCAGCATTCCCGTACGAAACACATCGACATTCGATATCACTTTATCAAAGATCACGTCGAGAAAGGTAACGTTGAACTCTACTTTGTCAAGAGTGAACATCATCTTGCTGACCTGTTCACAAAGCCGTTTGATGAGAAATGCCATTTCTACCTTCTAAGTAAGTTAGGAATGCTAGACCTACATGCTGAGGTCTAGGGGAAGTCAGGATCTGTAGGTAGTGCATGTACGTAGGGGGAGCTAGATGTACATGCATAAATCTAGGGGGAGCTTCAAATAATTGTTTGTGTGTCTGTTTGCTAACATTCTCGTATCCAAACTGCTTTGGATACCACTTTACATATTATTTTGCAGTTTTTGGATGGCACGACGACTTCTAATTACTTCAGATCAGAACTCACACAAAACCACGTTTCAAGGTTACATAGTTAACCTTTGAGGAGAAGTAGCAGGTAAATCTCTCTCGGTTGAGGTGTCGGGGCCGTTTCTGCCATTTTCGAAAACTTACAAGTTCAGGGACCGTTTTTGCAAAACTCTTAAAATGTCAAGTCCAGGGGTTGAAGCCGTATGTTGATGGAAGTCGGAGGTTCAGAGAGTATCTTTAAGATATTTTTCAAATAAGTAATCTTTTTTTTCAAACTCAGTATTTTATTTTAAAATTATAAAGTACATTTTTTTATTTTATTCATCAACTTTCCAAAGAACTCGGATATTCTCTCTCTCTCTCTCTTGACGCACCTATGACCGCCGACAGCTTCTCGGGCTCTGTTCACCTCCGTTTTTCTCACCCGTTCTTCGATCCGACTACACCATTTTGATCCTGGTATGATTTCGAGCAACTTAGCACCATTTAATTTCTATTTTAGGCTCGTTTTCAAGGCTTATTGAAGCCTGCTATTGTTCAACGTTGAACCGAACCCAAAACCCTAGCAATCAGGGTTTTTCAGTTTCCAAATCGCTTCAATCTTGTTTATTTCTTGCTAGAATGCTTATTGATAAACATTGTACTAGTTTTTGGCTTTAAATTCAACACGTTTTGGGCTGATTTATAGTAGGGAGTCGAAGAGACTTGAATAGTCTGACTCGGACTATTCAAGTAATCCGACTCAGATTATTGAAAAGTCCGACTCGGACTTCGGCTATTCTACGACTCGGATTTTCGGCTCTCCTGTTTATGTTGTGTTGGGTTACGAGGACCTCCTCCTCTGACCCCTATCCAACTCGGACTTCAAAATCCGTCTCAGATTTCCCTTTTGAACAAAAACCGTTTTCCCGACTTGGCTTTTAGACCAAGTCCGACTCGGCTTTTGGAACAAAGTCCGACTCGGAGTTTGACCAAAGTCCGACTCGAACTTTGAACCAAACTCCGACACGGACTTTGGACCATAATATGACTCGGATTTTGCTCCAAAATCCGACTCGGATTTTGACACTGTCCGACTCGACTTTGGGTTTTTGGGCTTTTGGGTCTGGCTACTGTTCCTTACTCCATTTTTGCACAGTATGCACTTGTTTTGCCTAATTCTATGTTTCTGACTATCAAACTGTATATTCTTGTCATGAATGGCGAACCAAGGCGAGAACCCGTAATCTCCCATCGACAATGACGCCGACAACCAACTATGTCCACCAGGAGACATCACAGCTATCATCGAGAACAACGCATTCGTCGATTTCTCCACGTTTATCATGGAATACCAAGTGATTATGGAGCTTGTCCGAGTTCGTCTTGTCGCCTACGCAATGTCAGTCGTGGCAAGCGTCCCAACAATCTACGTACAATAGCTTTGGCACACCATACATCTCGAAACTCGAGCTAGAGTTTAGACAATCGTGGCATGTATTGACCAGATGGAACAAGCATTCACTACAGAGGATCTCCGTCGCATTCTACACCTCCCAAACGCCACCGACGGAGGTCACCAGGAGTTTGAGGCGACCCTTCCAGTACTCGAGTTAGTTGACGGCATTAGGGCACTTGGGCTCTCAAAAGGGATACTGAATCCCTCCGACATCGGCGTAACCCGCTTCCAGCCAATGTGAGCAACTCTGTTCAACTTGATGAACAGGTTTCTGTCCTCTAAGAGAAGGGGCGTCGACAAAGGCACGACGACCTTTCTCCACATCTTCCATTCCATCATCTACGGACGGAGGATCCATCATGCGGCTATGTTCTGGACGGACATCATCCGAGACATCACCCAAGGCTGCAAGTCTCACTCTTCTATCCCTTGGCTGCGGTTCTTCCAGCTACTTATCAGAGACCATATGGACTGCACACCTGCCGTCCATCGACGCTCGGGAAATCCGGAGATCGTCCCATTCCCAGTTCTTCGAGTCAACCATCGAAATCCACACGAAGGAATTCCTACGATGATGATACTTGTACATGTACTGGACACTGCAGATCAGACGGCCGAGTGTCATAGGCTATACGGCTTCCTTAGGTCTAGGAGACGCACGTACGGACTCGCCAGAGCCGGGGAGTCCTGCCTAGCGTGTGCAACCCGTCCTCCAAACTGGCCCTCGTACCTTGGGTCAGGGGTCCTGGACCACCAGGGGTGGTGGATCCGAAAGGCGTGTGTTGCGGGTTGATGTGAGGGATCAGCCGGGTAGAGTAGTAGGGTCATCTGCATCTGTACACGTCCGTTTGGACTCATCAGAGGAAGCTGCCACCAGTACACCAGCTAGATCACGTACATCACCACCACTACAGCGACCGAAAAGGATAAGGTTCAAGCATCCTTCTCTTGCACCACTTGAGTCTCAGTTGCAAGAGACTCTGATCCATCACTCACCACCTCAAGTGACTGATGAGGCCATAACTATAGTACCACAAGAACCTGCAGGTGGCTCACCCTCCGAAGCTCCTGGGGTCATCCCCGTCATTCTCGAAGATCTATCGGGTGACCCTAGTGATAGGTCCACATCCTCAGAGGCCACTGAGTCTGATTCAGGCCCTGAAGATGTACTAGAGGATAGTGGTGAGGACTCCGACCCTTCATCAGAGTCTACCGGAGGCGAAGAAGTGACAGATCACAGCTCTCCCGTTGGTGGATCTACAAAAGAAGTAAAAGAAGAAGGTGAGGAAGCAGAAAAAGAAAGAGAGAGAGAGAGGGTGCAGGTAAGGGTATGAGTCCTAAAGATGCCGGTGTTTGAAAATCCCGCCAGGAAGAACAGGTGTTAGAAACCCTAAAAGAGGTCCAAAGGGTCGGAGAAGAAGAAACCCTGTCCGTGGATCAGATAGTTTCTGATAGACGCTTCCGATCCTTCTCTATAGAGGGATTCAAGGGCGTCCCATTCTACTATCCACGAACTTTTGGAGTCCGACTCTTATCTGGCCCGGTCATAGTCAACACAGAGGCAGCCACATCTTCTACCGACCTGCATGAGTTGCGGGAAGGTATTGAAAAAGACGCCGGTAGCCAACCGACGCATCTGCACGCCCAAACCACCCACTCCACCGTCTCCTAACAGACGGTGGTTTCATCTTCTCACGGGGACTTAGCACAACTTCCACTGATCACTCACTCGGAGTTGGTTGGTGTTGAACGAAGAGAGACGCTGCCCCAACTCTCGCTTTCCTTGCATGCATATCGAGTCCTAGAGCCTCTTATATCGACATCTATGATGTCTTCATTTGTTAGGAGACAGTCGGGTGCTTCTACCGCTTTGAGCCTTAGTGGCTCAGCCGGAACAAATGTAGCGTACACATCTCATGATGTTGCGCAAGCATCGTTTGGAAGTCCTGTCATCGCTAACCTTATGCCAACGATGAACACAGGCCGAATCTCATCCTTCGCGGGTGTTGATTCGTCACTCGGAGGCCTAAGTGGCACGAGATCTACTTTCTCAAAGTTTGTCTCCAAATGAGCTTTTGACGGCGCCTTAAAGGCTGTCACTGACAGGATGGTAGCCCTAGAAAGGGCTAATAGGAGAGAAGAATAGAGATGGACGAACTACGTCGGTTGACCAAGGGAAAATCTGTGCAAACTAAGCCCTCCGCACTAGTTCAGTCCACCGTACCACCAGCATCATCTCCACTCCGACTTGCCCAGCCATACCTCGAGAGACCACATCTGACCAAGACGTCTACACTGCTCTAGAGTTCAATACCATGATTCTCAGCTTTTCACGCCAGCTCTCAGGGTTAGAAAAGAAAGTCAGGGTTCAGGATGCACAGTTGGAAGCGCCAAATGCCCGCATTCAGGAGTTGGAGGCTACTTGTTACGCTTAGTATCAGCAACCAAAGTGGAGGCATGACGACTCGGATGATTCGGATCGTCATGAGGGGGAGAGGCTAGCCACCAAGAGACTTCACATCGACCTCGCCTCTGCCTCCAGATATTCTTTAGTGCCTGCGTCAACCACCAGTCCAGCTCACCCGGGATCCACTCCTCAAAATGTGGACTCCTTGGGTGACATGGGGGATCTACCCCTCGACATTGAGCAGCACATGGAAGACATTTTGATCGGACTGTTCGGGGAATCTGAGCCTTTGGATGTTGACCTAACGGTTGAAAATCCTGAAGGTGTCAACACAGGTGATCAGATCATAGATGATGAGGAACCAACCGCTGACTGTGACCTGCTTGATCTGAACACACCGACCACAGAATCTACTGGGCAAGAGATCAGCGAAGAAGCACGAAGAATCCTACAACAGTTTTCCAGTAGTTTCATATTTTCATAGTCAAGGGAAGAGGTCATCGGCATAGACAAATATCACTTGTTCCTCTCATCCGTTCAGCCAACCGTTCTCACTGCGACAGACTCTGCTCAACCGATTTCTCATACTGCTCTTCCTAGTGATCCATCAGAGATTCCGTCAGCTTCAACCACACCGGCCATCCCAAAGGTAATCCAACTCCAGTGGGACCACACCATCATATTCAGACCCTTTCTAGAAGAGACATTCACACGGATCTTCTAGAAAGAGAAGGTTCATCCCTGATCATCCGCTGTGAGATGTGGAGTATCTCATCTGACGCCCAAAAGGAGACAGATGGCTTATGTGCATGCTCGGGCGCTCAGTATCAAGAAACATGGCTCTGAATGAATCAAGAGAGGGTTCGTTAAGGTTGTGGATGTTAGGCTCTATCGCCATGGCCTCAATTCCTTCTCCGAGTTCTTCGTTCTCAGATATAGTCAAATCTATCACGGTCAATTGGAGGACTTCAGCTTCAAGGAGGCGGACCTAGATTCCGTCGATCTGGAGGACATCTTGGTACTGATCAACCACCTACAGGGTCCTGTTCTCCAACCTCGAAACATCATCAACGGCCTTGAGGCGTTGAAGAGGTTCATTCGCCACGCCATCAACTATGCACGCGTAACCGACTATCAAATGGCGATCAAAGGTAAACCTGCTCCAACCTGATCTAACCCTGAAAGACATCTATCATTATCCGCGTTACTTTTTGCTCAACAAGCCCGAACCTGGCATTGTCTACATCAACCGCAAGGGCGACCAAAAGTTCATGTGCTTCAAGGAGCTATCCAAGTTCTGAGATGGTACTCTGATCTACGTTCTCAATGCTCTTCATCATCGTGTAGCGACTCAATTTCCAAAATCCAAAATTTAATGGAAATATTTGACAATAACTGAGTAAAAGTAACCTTGATAGCGGAAATGATAGAAAAGGATTAAACTTTAAAATTATAATTCGTATCCAATAAAAACCCAACATTTAGTTCATAACTCTCCTCAACATGAGGCCCAACATTCAAGCACAATATTTAGTTCAACCATACTAAAGAAATTTAAAATAAGTAAATGTTTT
>LUCG01056348.1:6444-40031 GCA_001633085.1 Carthamus tinctorius | reverse complement strand
GTCTTATAACATTGGACGTGTAATCACTGGTTTGTCAACTTCTGCACATAATTACTAACATTTGTAACACCCCGTCCGACATGGATAGAAAGTAGAACTTGTAAGCTCCTTATAAGCCTCAACTCATAGGCTACCAATAACTTCCACCATGGTTTTTAGTTGGACTCGAAGTTATTGGGTCAACCTATAGCTTTGGGTTTTGGGGTGTTACAGTTTTCAGCTTTCAGTTATCAAATCTATACGCATAATTAGTCGATCTTCAATTTCATTGTTTCACTGTCACTTCGGGTTTCTCTTAGAGATGTGACGTTTTATCACAAAAGTTGAGTAGCAGTAGTAGCAGCAACAACCAATAAGTGATATTTAAAAAATGAGTCTTATATTTGTGATCACATGTGCACCAATCTTGTTAGTGGTGATAGATGGACAATGACTAATAACTTCACATTTTTATATCAATACGTGTTTCTAATTGATATTTAACATATGTATGGATGTTTGTATAAACTACGTATATGCTTTATCCTTCCCACTCTATTTCTTAGGAGATCTTCAACTTGACTTTGATCTCAGAGGACCACATACTCCACGTAATTGCCTCTAGTCACATATTGAAGTTATCAAGTTCATTCAGGGTTTTGGGTTAACATGAGCAAGATTTGTATGTGATGAAGTATCTAGTAGGTAAGGTTGAAGTTACAAAGGATGTAACTTTTGTAGATCATTTAATCAAATGCAGAATGAGAAGTGAACTTTTGAGCATAGATATTGGACTATCGACTGGATTCAACTCCATTTATCATGTGGTCTTAGTCAAGGACTTCAAAAAACCTAGTGGATCAATAAAGGCTGAAGATGATTGGAGTTATGACGAGGAGGAGTAATGAAGCTCTTCATAAGGTGAAGATTAATCAGTTTAATGTAAAACTTTTTTGTATTTAGTTTTGCATTGTAATTGAAAAAGGCATGATGAAAAAAATCCAGTAAACATATACGTTGATATATTAACATCAAATGATCACTATGACCGACTATCCACATATCAGTCTTTGAATAAAACTAACTTGTACAACTTTCAAAATTTGTACACTCAATAAAAATCAAAATTGTAACACATCAAAACGATCGTACTAGATATTGTTCGCTTTGTCCATACCTGGACTCACCATTGTAAACACATGCACGATAAAGGCGATAGAGAACATGAAAGGAAGATGGGTAAGAAGTCGGATGGCAAGCCCGGTTACTTCGCGATAGAGTGCTGGTTTGGAGGATCGAAGCCTAAGCCTAAGCAGGGGTAATCGAATCAAGAGTAGTTAGTGAGCAATTGCAGTGAAAATCTCGTCTATCGCATAAGGTAAAGTTCTATTTTTTTTATTAGTTGAACTAGAAACCATGTCCGGAGTAGGGTTTATGATGTGATGACCAATTGATCACCAAATCGTTAGATTGTGTCACATAAGATGTTTTTAGTGTTGATTATTGGTACGAATCAAAGTGTAATCATGGTTTTGATGTGTTATGGTCGAAATTGGAGATTTGAGGGTGAAAACCCTTGGTTTGGTCGTAACCCGCGGCTGGTTTTCAGTCTGCGGGTACCGGCAGGTAAGCCGCGGGTCCCCCGCCGGCAAGCCGCCGATCCCACTGTTCCGTTTTTGGACTTTTTCCAAACGGGTTCGTTGGGGGTTTTCTTGTACGTACTTCCCTAAGGGATGTTGAATTAGGGTGTTTGGGAAAGTTTCGTAGAAAATTAAGTAGATTTGCTTGGTCATTTCAATAAGGAGGTCGGGTAGGCTTTTAAAACCCATTATTTGGGTTATGTATTGATGCATACCTTTTGTAAATGCTTTAGGTGACTTGTTTTGAGCTTGGCACGTGTACCAGAGAGGATTATTAGCCTACTACCAGGTGAGTTATACTATGTATAGCTTGTGTTATATGCATGTGTATATATGGGTATCAGTGGTTCAGTGAAGGGATAGCCTCATGCCCTTTGTGAGTTCCGGAAGAGATAGCCTCGTGCCCTTTATGAGTCGAGGGATTTAGAACCGTTCTCTTGTAGACAGTGATCTGATTAGTCAGTTGTTTAATGAAGTACAATTATGAACAGCTTGTGTCTGTTATGTGTATGTATACATGATGTAATACCTGTTATGCGTAGTATGTGCTCACTAAGATTTTTGCTTACTCGTTGTCTTTTACTATTTTCAGGTAGTAGTTCAGGAAAAGACAAAGGCAAGGCCCCAGCTTGACTCCAGATGCCAGATGACAGTTCCGGAGCTTCTTAGTGGATCTTAGTTTTATAAAAACTATTTTATTAGCGTTGAGTGATATGAACTAAACCGTGATGGGATTTTTTTTACGTTTTTACTTATTTTTGAAAGTTGTCTTTTGTTGAAATTGTTGGTTGCTTATGACATTTTGAAAACATTGACCTTCTTTAATTAAATTAAAGGTGGTGTTACACAATATTTAAATATAAGTATTAAAAATATAACTTACAACACATTTAAAAATCTAATCATAGTTTACGAGTCCATGGTTGAGCAAAAAATCACATAATCAAAATGCACCTCAATTTGCAATCTAGTAGCAATAAAAGGCAGTTGATAAAGAGAAAATAAGATGGGAATCAATTATCTTATAGTTTCATTGTTTAAAAACTATAGATGTCATATTTCACCTTATCTTGGTTTTTAAACAATTATGGTTGTTCTATTTGTCGTATCTCCAGTTACACGTATGTTCTGTTAGTTCAGCATTCGGTTATTAAATCTATACGCATAATTAGTCGATCTTCAATTTCATTGTTTTATTGTCACTTCGGGTTTCTCTTAGAGATGTGACGTTTTATCACAAAGGTTGAGTAGCAGTAGTAGCAGCAACAACCAATAAGAGATATTTAAAAAATGAGTCTTATATTTGTGATCACATGTGCACCAATCTTGTTAGTGGTGATAGATGGACAATGACTAATAACTTCACATTTTTATATCAATACGTGTTTCTAATTGATATTTAATATATGTATGGATGTTTGTATAAACTACGTATATGCTTTATCCTTCCCACTCTATTTCTTAGGAGATCTTCAACTTGACTTTGATCTCAGAGAACCACATACTCCACGTAATTGCCTCTAGTCACATATTGAAGTTATCAAGTTCATTAAGGGTTTTGAGTTAATGTGAGCAAGATTTGTATGTGATGAAGTATCTAGTAGGTAAGGTTGAAGTTACAAAGGATGTAATTTTTGTAGATCATATAATCAAATGCAGAATGAGAAGTGAACTTTTGAGGATAGATATTGGACTATTGACTGGATTCAACTCTATTTATCATGTGTTCTTAGTCTACTTTGAAAAACCTAAGTGGATCAATAAAGGCTGAAAATGACTGGAGTTATGACGACGAGGAGTAATGGAGCTCTTTATGAGGTGAAGATTAATCGGTTTAATGTAAAACTTTTTTATATTTATTTTTGCATTGTAATTGAAAAATGCATGATGAAAAGCGAACTTTTGAGCATAGATATTGGACTAGCGACTGGATTCAACTCCATTTATCATGTAGTCTTAGTCAAGGACTTCAAAAAACCTAAGTGGATCAATAAAGGCTGAATATGACTGGAGTTATGACGAGGAGAAGCTCTTTATGAGGTGAAGATTAATAATCAGTTTAATGTAAAACTTTTTTGTATTTAGTTTTGCATTGTAATTGAAAAAGGCATGATGAAAAAATCAGTAAACATATACGTTGATATATTAACATCAAATGATCACTATGACTGACTATCCACATATCAGTCTTTGAATAAAACTAACTTGTACAACTTTTAAAATTTGTACACTCAATAAAAATCAAAATTGTAACACATCAAAACGATCGTACTAGATATTGTTCGCTTTGTCCATACCTGGACTCACCAGTGTAAACACATGCACGATAAAGGTGATAGAGAACATAAAAGGAAGATGGGTAAGAAGTCGGATGGCAAGCCCGGTTACTTCGCGGTAGAGTGCTGGTCTGGAGGATCGAAGCCTAAGCCTATCTGAGATGCAGAGTACTATATGAAGAGGTCTCTGATGGCTGAACAGGAGAATTTGGTAACCAATGAATCCCCTGAGGAAGATTTCAAGAATGCACTCTTCTGTGGCATGGCTCAAGTTAATTCCCTCTGATGCAGAAAGTGAGGTATCCACTTCTAACTTATCTCATGACATTAAAAGTGATTTTTCTGAAATACTTGAAGAGTTTTCTTCTTGCATATCCAGTTGCACAGAACTTGAAAAGAAGTCAACCTTCTTTGAAAGAGAAACTAGACTTCTTACAGAGGAGAAAGATAGACTCTATGTTGAACAAAAATCTTTATTAGATACTCATTTCTTTGAAAAGAAGATTTTAAAAGATAAAGTAACTTCTTTAGACAAAGCCCTTCAAGCTAAGGTCAAGGAGCTAAGAAGCATGGATGTTGACAGACTAAATGCAGTCTTATTGAAAAACTATTTTCAAAAGGAAAGAGAGGTTCTTCATCAAGACTTGCTTGACAGAGGACTTGAGATAAAAAAGTATCAGGATGCAAATAAAAAGGGTACGGTTTCCTGGCTCTGATGCCATCTTTAATATTCCAGGCCAACCATGTAAGATAATGGTCGCTTTGTCTACACCAGCACTCATGTCTTTAAAACGCATATGCTAGAGGAGGTACCCAATCCTTTATAAGACAACCTTCTTTCCTCTTCCCATCCGACGAGTAATCTTACAATCCACCCAATTGGGAGCCTAACGTACACAAGTCTGGTTCACGTCTCTGATACAGTTTGTAACATTCCATACCAATCGATTTGAGATCTTACAAGAACAACCAAAACACCCTCACATAAGGAACTCTTAGGGGCCGTTAGTAAATGCTAACCGCGTATGCACTTACTGATACCATTTACCTCATTGATTGAGCATGACAAGAATCAAGAAGCTTACTCGGTAAGAGACAAGACAAGGACCGAGAGTCTTACCTGGTAAATGTGAGAAACAACTCTTACCTGGTAAGCGCTTGCCAAGTTTAAGATGCTAACAAACAATCCATTTTCATAGCTAAGGATGTCACATGATAAGCCAAATTTAAGCAAATCTTTTGCCGATAAATACTTACACGATAAAAATTTGATATACTGACTCATTTCAAAGGTTAGGAAGTGTCTTTTATAATCGTTTTTATTATACTTACTATGATTCTTAGGAAACCAAAAGTGGACTTTATTTGTGTTCTATAATTCTTGGACTTAAAGAGTTGAAAAAATTATGGTCCAATTAAAATGAAAATAAACAAGAATGTTGAGGGTAAATAAAATAAAGTTGGAATGAATTAATTTGGAGGAAAAATAGGGTTTTTGCCTGTTACATCTCGTCACACCCTGCTGCTCTCCAACACAACACTTGGTAGGAAAACCCTATGATATGAATTTGGCCACTAAAATCGTCGTCGATCTCCTCCTCCGATCAACCTAAAATTCATTCATCATCGGAGAACACTATTCATCCATCTTCGATTCGAATCTTCTTTTTGTGTTCATCAGTGTAAATAAAGAAATCAAGGTGGGCAATTGTTTGCCCACCCTAGAAACTTCCCCCTTCTTCGCAAGGTTGGGGTTAGGGTTTTGGGGTAGTACTAGTAGTATCACGGAAGAAGAAGAAGACATGGCGGCTCCTGCCCAATCCTCCTACCGCTTTGGCGGTCCAGCCACCACACCACCAGCTGCCGGCAACATCGAAGCTCTTAACAGGGTCCTTGCCGACCTTTGTACTAGAGGAACCCCAAAGGTTAATTCAACAATCTTCTTCTTCGAGTAAATTCACTATGGCTGCCTTATTATTTTACTCAATTCACCCCAGTTCCTGAATTCAATTTTGGCTTTAAGATCAAACGTACTCGAATTGTTTTCATTACATACAAAATTGCGAATCAATTACATTCAAGTGTAAAAACTTAATACAATATAAAGACTTCGGAGCTACATTACTAAAAAAGATCAATATAATTTGATTTTAGGTTTGACCTTCCAAGTTAAAGAGTGAACTTAGTTATGGGATGGTGGATTCTGCCACAGGACCGAGTATTTATCTTGGGTTTTAGATTTAAGTTTATCGTGAATAGTAAATTCAGTAATAAGTGGGAGCATGAAGTTGAAAGTGTTTAAACACGAGGATGTGATTTTGGTAATATTCAAATTATGTGCATGCGATTTATGGTCTAGAAAAATGGGGGATAGATGTTGAGAACCGACGTTCACTGATTAGCTAAAATGAGTAGCTTCCTTATGTTGATTCGAACAGTGTCGGTGGGACTATGCCCGAAGTCAAATTATGGAAATATAAGATCATTTAGTATTCTAGAAATGTTATTTTCATTTCAAGAGCTAGATTGATGTATCAACAAGGTCATGACAGTCGATCTGTTATATGAAAATGAAATTTGCCAAGTTTTGAATCATGAGCTACAAGAGTAAATTACTTGTGGTTGGTTCATATGTGAAAGCGGTTCGGCTAATTACATCTTTTTGTGGAGTGTCGACACCATTTTCATTTTTGGTAAGAAAATCAATGGTTGCGTTTTGGTAACAGATAGGCATGCATTAAAAGCTATATAAAACTACACATTTGTTCTCACGTCTTTTGAGGTACTCAACGAACAAGGGTATAATAGAAAGCTTATTGGCATTTAGGCTAGTGCACTTTCTAGCAGTTTCGAATCATGAACTATTTTCTCACATTTATGATGGTTGTTCGCTTCCAAATTCTTCAAACGTGTTGGAGAAACTTTCTTTACTCACACATTTTGGAAACAACCCTTCAATGGTAGAGGACATGTCTAAGTACTTCCCACCTTGTCCTATTTGGTTTACTTATGATTGTCTTATTTGTTCTGAATTTATTCTTGATGCATATAAAGTTGAATGCATGTTATATAATATATTTGAGCATGCTACTTAATGTTGACAAATGACTAAATAATACTTGTCAACAAATTGAAGATACCTACACAAATATGAATATCAAACGGATAATTATATTTGATTAGTCAGCTTATGACATGCTTAAGCCAATAAATGCGCATATGCTCTTAGGTATTAATGAAGACACTTTTTTGATGATAAAAAATATTAGAAGTTTTAATTTGCAGAGTTTTTAGGCATATTGGTTCAATTATTATCATGTATAAGGTCTAATTGCTGTATCATTATCAAACAAATGAGTTAGTTCATGCTCAATGTTTAGGACATGAAGTCGAAACTCGAAACATGTTGACGAGCAATTTAGGAGATTATGGACGAATTTCTTGTTTTTATACCATAAAGTCTTAGAAAAATAAGAGGGTAACTACTAACTTCTATAATATGACTGTTAAAATGCTATTAGGGCATAATGTTGTGCCATCAAAAGGGAATATGTAGAAAGGATGGTCCTATCAAAACATACATCTGTCGTACAACATATCCAACAGGGGTCTGATATGCATCATTGCTTGAGTATGGTAGATCTATTCAAGAAGGTTAGAGTTAGGCCGGGACTATGAAGAATCAGAATCCGGAGGAATTGGGATGATCGATTTCTTTGACCACAGTTTGTTCTTTTGTTTGGTTCAACTATGCGTAGGAAGTTTGAATTCTTCTAAAATCCCATGAATATTTTCACAAGGGATGGATTTTATAATTCCACAATATTTTGTGTGGAATTGAATTCCATTCCACCTCTTTGATGTTAAAAGGACAAAATTTTCCTTGAACTAATAAAAAACCCTACTTCCTTTATTGTTAAGATCATTATCATCATCATCATTTATGTTATTATCATGAATTTATCATTTATTACTATTAATATCATCACATTATTTATATTATTTTATGATTAATATAGTAATATTATTATTTAATAATAATAATTATAAATGTAACTGATATTGTTTATTGTTATTCCTATAATTGTTAATAATATTATTTATTAGTATCAGTGTTATTGTTTATTAATAATAATATTAGTGTCGGTATAAATGATTATTTGATTATGAGTACTAAGGCATTGTTTGGCAAACGTAAGCTAGCTTATCTTATGGGTCCTTAATGGATGGCCATAATCTAACTTATTGAAACACTAGTTGGAGTAGCGTTTTAAGAGCTTTTTGGCACTTTTTCCAATTATAACCCTTACTAATATTAGTTGTTATTTATTACTATTAATTATAAATAAATATTCATTATCACTAATATTAAAGGGATTGTCCTTACGTAAAATTATAATTATTGATATGGGCCCTTTCCACATAAAAAGGGGATTTTAAAATATTAATTTATAGTATTAATTTTATTATTAGTTGAAAATTATTATATAAATTAATTATTAAATATTTAGAATTACTATTAATCATATCAATTATTTTTATATTACATTTTCAATTATTATTAATATATCTAGTTATCAAGAAGCAAATGTAATAATTTTAAAAATGTTTATGTAATTTACATAAAAATCACAATTATACTTGTTACAAATATATGCTAAGTGATTTTAATAAAATATTTAATCTAATTATTGATTATATTTTTTTGAAAACATATTAATTAATTAGGATATGCGAGGTTGACTAATTTTATCTTTATTCATATTATATGTAATGGTTATTTAAAATCATAGATTAAAATAGATTTTTTCTAAAATTTATTTTAACAAATCCAAGATTATAATATTACATTTTTTAATTTGAACTTCTTATTATTAACATATTACATTTTTTATTTTTTCTTTACCATCTTTGTTGTATTAATCAACATATTATGTTATCAGGGATTTGTTTTAGTCATATTATGAAATGTTGTAATTGACAAAATTTTCAAGATGTTCTTTCTGGTCACTTTACATTTTTCATATAGCTTATTAGCTAGTTTTTGCCAAACGTGATTTGTTCATCTGCTAGCTTATCATCCATCAACCAACTTATCAACTAGTTTCCCATACATAGGCTAACAGTAATATGAATTATATATTAATAATATTAATAAATATTAGTATTGATACTAATAAATAATGATGATAGTAATAATGATATTGCTACTATTATTAAGTAATACTATTAATAATGATAATTTTACACATTAAATGGTAAATTTACTAGCTTTTATAATTGAAGGAAGAAATTATAAAAATATCACAAAAGGGTAATTTGGTCATATCATCATTTCCTGCCAACTAAACGCATGGTCGAATTCAATTCCATTCCAAAATTTTAAGTGCCAATTTCTCTGACATATTTCATTCCTTTCAAAAACATCATGCGAACCAAACACACCCTTGTATAAAGTTAAGTGTTTTAAAGTAGATGGGAAATACCAAATTTTACATGGATAGATGTGACTAAAAGAGACGTGAAGTATTGTACTACATGTATACATACATGCATATATGTAGTTATTGGATCTAATAAGGAAGTGTGGAAGTATGATTTTCATGTTTAAGAGAGTTGACTATTCATCTTTTTGAGAATTTACCTTGGGCTTCATTTTTAGCATATCTGATTAGATTAAGGTAAAATGTCTCATGTTCTTTCATTTAGTTAAGGCACAAGGTCTAATATATGGCGTCTTTCTAGTATTTTTTTTATTATGCAAGGTGTATGGCTTGTAGAATTACATTTAGTGATTTGAATTTTAATCTTAATTAAGAGGTTACCTTTTTTGTCTTTGTTTATCCCATTTTTATTGCAAATTTTGTATGCTTGCCAAACATGACGTAGTTGCTCATAATCATTATGGCTTTCTTCTTGGTTACAACCTTGTATTCATGTTTATTGTTTATATCTTAACTACAGTTGGAGTAGTGATCTTTTTCTTTATATTAAATTCTATTTTGATTCTTTTGTTGGAAGATTTGTTAGTGTTCTTTTACTAGAACTCCATTACAAGTGTAGATAAGTTGAAGTTTTGTGATATTTTGGTAAGAATAGAGGCGGTAGATTGTATATCTAACTATCCAAGTGTTGGGAGGTTGATTATTAGATTGTATACTATAAAGTAGCATCAGCACTAGAGATGCACAAAAAGACTGATCAGGCCAACTTTTTTTTTCATGGCCTACTTAAAAACCCAGCCTGAGAAAGCCTGGTCTGAAAAAATCTGATCGGCCTTCTTTGAACCTTCTGTCTTTTGCATTATGGTTTCATTTATAATCCCATCTCTCACTGTGTGGCTAAACATTTGCCTCAACATCTACATTTTTGCCACACTCGTGGTATTTTTGAGCACTAAGAGTGACATATGGCCTCATAAATCATATCATGTCTTATGATTTTCTTCTGGAACGTACTGTGCAGCTTTAACTGAACTATGTCTTTTTATCATACACAACTAGGAAAGCTTGTCATCATTTTAACCACCTTGTTGGTAATGAATGATAAACACCTTCATTGATCTCTCCATCTTTCTACAACCGATCAAATATAATGAAAAATATAATTTTTAAGCCTGCTACATCTTTTGCTTTCTATCAACATTATTGAGGTTGTAATTCATAAGGTTCATTTCTTTCTAGTTCGATTTAAGACCCTTAAATTTCAAAGTGTTCCACCAAATCTCTAACTTCACATTATATCTTCCCTGGTTTCATCAATTATACTATCATCATTTCTGCTAGTTCATAAGGGTTTTCCAACTTTCGGCATTTCTGCTTGCTGTTCATGGTGTGTGGTTAGTGGAATTTCAGTTTATTGAAAAAGAGACCCTTCGCCTGGCTCTCCATTTTCTAGTGGGGTCCGTCTTGTAGGTAAAATGTGGAGGTTGCATTGCATTTACACAGCTCATGCAGCCGCCAAGGGATCTTCGTCATTGAGCATGAAGTTCTTCCTCTTTGTAGGCATCTAATATCTTGCTATTGTTTAATGACAGGATGGTTCTGCTTTGGCTTTAAGAAGACATGTCGAAGAAGAAGTCCATGCTCTTAGTGGAGAAGCCTTTTCCCGTTTCATGGATCAGCTATATGATCGAATTACTAGCCTTCTAGAGAGTAATGACGTTGCTGACAACTTAGGTGCTTTAAGGGCTATTGATGAACTGATAGACTTGAGACTCGGAGAGAGTGGCACAAAAGTTTCCAAGTTTTCTAATTACATGCGTGTTGTATTTGATACGAAGCGTGACCCCGAAATTTTGATCCTTGCTAGTAAAGTTCTTGGTCATCTAGCGAGAGCTGGTGGGGCCATGACAGCAGATGAGGTGGAATGTCAGGTGTGTGCTGGATGTCCTTCCCTACTTAAGCATTATTTCATTGTGCTTCTAATAACATATATTACTTGTGCTGTCATAGGTGAAAAACGCGCTGCAGTGGCTTGGTGGAGACAGAGTTGAGTATCGCCGCTTTGCTGCTGTTTTAATCTTAAAGGTAAATATTTGCTGTGTCGGTTATTAGGTTTTAACGTCTTTGAATGCTGGGATTAACAACATTAGCTTGTTAAGGTGGTAAAGTTAATTGGTTTGTACAGTGTTTATAGTTCCTGCCTATCTGTTTATAATCCTTGATTGCTACCAGTGCTCGATTACCTATTAGTACTTGTTGCTTGATTTAAAATAATTAATGAATCCTCAACATAAAGTTGGTATCACATGCACTACATGTGCATTGGCAGTTTTACTAGACAAATCCCAATGTGCTATGTCTGATGGGTATCCTAACAGACAACCATTTTGATGTTAGTGATGTTCAGCATTTTCATGTTGCTTTTAAGCTTTAAAGGTTTCTCAAATTACTAAATTAGCAAATACTATAATTTTTTTTATAAATTTTCTCCAAGCAATGCTGTGTAATGTTTTGTCAGTTGTGAAACTGAGCTATGCTGGTTTTAGTTTTCATTTGCTGCTTACTTAAGTGCTTAACCTAGAACCTTTTTTCACATATTGACTCCAGGAAATGGCCGAGAATGCTTCTACAGTCTTCAATGTTCATGTGCCTGAATTTGTGGATGCCATATGGGTGGCATTAAGGGATCCAACATTAGCTGTCCGGGAGCGAGCTGTAGAGGCATTGCGTGCTTGCCTTCGTGTTATTGAGAAACGAGAGACACGTTGGCGTGTGCAGTGGTTAGTGCATTTATGGTGTTATATATGTTATCATTCTAGGAACTAAGTGTGCAGATGTCATAGAAAACTATACTCCCTCCAACCAAGAACTATTAGTGCAAGTCTTAAACATGCTAAGTTGACGGTGACTTTTTTTTTGGTTGCTATTCTGAAGTTTTTGTTGATTATTTAATCATTTTACCCCACTAATGTTGGGTTATCAACTTATTTTGGCCAAGATATTTTGAAATGTTGACATGAGAACCCACTTTTGTATTAATTTATTTAAAAAGGAATCATCGAAGATAAGGACAATTGGCTACTTATAGACCAACTTTATGACGTCAATTTTCTTTCTTTTATGGGCACAGTAGGATATATATATATATATATATATATATTTTTTTTTTTTTGCTGTAGAAGTGACTTTTCTTCTTTGAGGTTATGCTTTTTCATGTTCCCTTTTAAGGTTGTTCTGTCTTCTGTTGCAGTTCATTATTTTTTACATTTAATCACTTCAAAAACTGTTAAGTTATGGATCTTTGGCTCTTAGCTTGTCTTTTTAGTCTCTATTGACCTTGCTGTTCAGATGATGAGTTCCTCTTAAGGGTATTAGTGGAAACATCATTCAGTTCACACTAATAACCTGCAGGTTTCTGTTGGTTGTTTTTATGTGGCTGTGTGAAATGTCTGGCATAGGGTAGTTAGTGCTTGGCATCCTTCAGACATAGGTTCACCTGCGATTTTAGTTGGTCGTACACCAAGGTTATGCCTGTTAGAAACGAACAAACTTTTCTTGGTCAAGCTCATGGTCAGCTTGGACATTTTATTTTTAGTGTAACAATACTAGAGCAAGAGTTCTGATGTACCCACAAACATAGTCTCAAAATCGTTTGAGGCGTGAGCCTCAAGGCGCCATAAAACCGCTACCGAGGCGCCACCTTTCATGCAATGTTTGAATCGTTCGCCTTGATTATACAAGGCGGTGCCTGAGGCTATCAGGCGGTGAGCACCAATGAGGTGAATGTCTTTACTTCAACAGCTGGATGCCAGAGTTTCTTTTTAATATTAATTTTTTTCGCATATCTTTATCTTCATTTGCTGAGTCTTTGTATTACCTGTTAAAGCGTCCTTAAAAATCTCCATGTGTCACTGCTACAATCCCACTTCCCACTCCCACTTTTTTAAGATATTAAATTTTTTACTTCCTTGATATTAACTTTTTTTCTTCACCTTGAGCTGTTAACAATTAGCATAGTAGTTTTAATATATGTATATACATATGTATTGTTAATATATCAATATATTTTTTCTTTGTTATATATATATATATATCTATATGTCTTCGTAGGGAAAAGTGTATATAGGTTATTTCTTTTATTAATTTAGTATGATATCTATACGTTGTTCAAGTACAATCTATGAATAATATATGTATAAGCATCTATATATATTGCATTATTGCATGTTATGATGTGGAAGTGAAATAAATGTTGTATATTTTGCATAGAGTATATACTTGTGTAATATAAAATAAACACACACACACATATCCGCCTCGGGAGGCCTCGAGGTTTACGCTTCGTCACGGAAAAATGCCTTGAGGCTCGATTCTGCCTTTCAAAACTATGCCCACAAAAATAGTATTTGATGCATTGGACACGAGGCTCGATTCCGCCTTTTAAAACTGTGCCCACAAAAGAAGTATTGATGCATTGTATTTGTTTGTCCAGCATAGTACATTACACTTGAACATTAAGTTTTCTTGTCAATGTCATTTAATACATTTCCCTTCATATTCTTTCTATGTTCAGGCTCTCAAGTTACATTTTAATGAAGTTTAGATGCACTGTTTTTCGTGTTCTACTCATTTCTTAGTATAGTAAAAGGGCCGAGAAGAACAAGTAAAATTAGTCCACCCGTTACATTAGCTTATAAAAGGTTGTTAAAAAATAAATGAGGTTAAGCTCTTTCCCCTGAAGAATTCTTTTAGCAATTTCGGTCAGGTTATACTATCAGAGAATACTTGTTCAGCAGCTGGCAGCATGGCCTTTTACCGGATAATCATGAGCTTCATGGCCCTGTGGTAGTGGGCATCTTCGGCCTGGCTCGGGTGCTACCCTGACCATCAGCCTTTAATGTCAGTGTGTGTCTAGATTATCTGGTCTTTTCTGTTCATCCTCGACATATAATACTTTTTGAGGGAAGCATATTGCCTAGGATAATTTGCCAATCTTACGTTAAATTTCTGAATGCATGCCTTGATGAAATTGATTCGTGTTGACTTTGATGACAACCCACTTGTATCTGCTGTCATTTTTCTTTACAACGCTATTGATATCAGCTTTCGTGGAATTTTAAGGGGCATGCAGACTGGAAACAATCACATCTTTGAATTATCAGTCTCTCTAATCTGTAGACTGGATTAAATTATGGACATATCCAAGAAGTGCAGTGGAAGTGTTGGGAGATAAATGATACTGATGGTTTAAGGAACGCCATGGTTGGTTGTGGATGGGACAATACTTGAGCAAAATATGTCATAGATCTTGGCAAATAGCTAATGCCATTTGTTTGTACTCCATAAAATCCGAGTTAGTTACCACAAATGCCAAGGAATTTATTGGGATCTACATTACATTATTGGACTAACTTTAGCTCAAACCACAGAAGGCGCCCCAGTTTTGTATTTACTTAATTGACATCCTTTGTGATACAATGATATAGATATAAAGACACTATCCTACCAGGACTTGCTATTGGTATAAATGAGGCTGCACATTATAGGTTTGTTTCAAGTTGCTTGCTTTCTTGTGGGGGACAACTTTTTTTTGTCAAAATGTTTGGTCAACTTATTTCATGTGTCTCTTTTTGTTTTTTGCTTGGTTATTAGATATCGGGTTGTCAACCAACCCTTTTGGTTGCTGTGCACAACTCATGATCTTGTTAAAACTACAAGTGTCACGATTTTTGATGTTGACATTTCGTTGCTTCCTTGCGGTCAACGAAAGCAGCATACCTATTTACGTGACCTGTAAAGTCTTTCTGACTTATTAATTATTATGTTTCCATGCTTTGCTCTTAATACAGTAATATTCCTATCAAGTTCTCTAATTTCTTTTTTTGCTTACTGCTGTTAATTATGAATGCTGTTTTAGTATGACAAGAATGAGTCTTTCTAATTATTCATGTAGGAACTTTTGTGATCTGTATATTGTTTTGACAGGTATTACCGCATGTTTGAGGCCACACAAGATGGCCTAGGGAAAAATGCTTCCGTCCATAGCATACATGGTTCTCTACTTGCAGTTGGGGAACTCTTGAGGTTGGTAGATATCTTGATATGAAAAATCTTATGTTCACCATACATTATTTTCCTTAGATTTGTTGCAAAACCAGAAATGTCCTGATATATGTTATCTTAAGGAGTCTTTGAAGCATGTTGCAGATTATTGTGTTTATCTATCATTTGGCCAACTAATAGAAAATACCCCTTTGGATAAGAGTGATTTGATTGTTCTCTTAAAGTCATGCCCATTCCTAACAATTTATAGGCGTATGTTACTATGTTAAAAAACGGCCCTCGATAAGTATGAAAAAGATCTTCAATAAAATAGGTTTTTATCATAAAAAATAAAATTGAAGACAAGAAATGTTGATAATTCATATAAAACAATTTCTTCGAGCAATTCTAGATGCAAAATTAATCAATAATAGTCTCTAAATTAATATTATTCAACATATCTTTTTCCCTACATAGCATTGTCAATCCATTCCACCATCAAACGCATGCTGTATATAGATGTGGGTCATTTGGTTAGAATGTTGATTGTCCGGAAGGGTGGGTTATGGTAGGCATGTAGAAGCAGTGGCTGCATACATAAGTTACATGATACAGGGGTAACAAGTCGGTTACTAATAGTATAAATAAGGGAATGGAAGGTGAAGAAAGCATGGATTGGTTCTGTGAGTTCGTTTGAGTTTGGCAGAAGCCATGAGAGACCTCCAGAAGACTCAAAGAGCTGGAATCCTAATTTTGCATTAGTCCAGGGATGGCACTGCAGCAAATTCTTTTACGGTTTCAGAATTGGACAATTTTTGCATGGTCATGCAACATGGGCCAGTTCATTAGTTCATCATTCAAACCTGCACATTTTCTACTTTATCTGTTTGGAAAATTTATGCTTTAGGAGGGGGAAGGTAGCAGGTCTGTTGGTAACGCCAATCTTAATGTGGTCCAAAGAAAAGCTGGGAATGAGCAAGTTGTCATAATCTGCTGGGTGTCTCTGCCCTACTTTTACATTTCAACCTCGTTTAGGGATTTTTTTTGTTTGTTTTTATCTGTTTTCTGGGGTTCTGGATGTTTAAGTGACCTCAAAGAACTCGATTTGTGGATGCCATGTTTGTAGTAAAATGTTTCCTTCATGAGATCACAGTTTTTGTTATTATTTTGTTGCTCTCTTTGTTATTCTCCTAGGTTTCACAATTTAGGCATCATACATGGGATGATTTTTCCTTTCATTTTTTTCCTTATATTCCGATATAAAAGAAGAAATTATCTGTTATCTACATTCAGAGACTGATGGATTCAACTGTCATCGTGTGTTTTTTAATTTATTATGCTTTTGGTGTGTATTTGCGATGACTCAATATGGCCTGTTCATTATTTTTCAGCGTCTTATTATGAGTATCATCTCTGGACTGTTATGTGATAGGTGTCTTTATTTGTTCCTTTTATCAACTCCAGTTTAGCATTGTTTCCATGGGATGGGTGCTTACAAGTTGTATAATATATAGGAAAGATGCATCTTTTTTCTTCTTATTAGTATCTTTTCTAGGAGGAATATGTATATGTAGCAATGGCATTTGTATTTTTGCATTGTTAAATATGTGGGCGTCTTTATTATTATTATTTTTCTAATGTCCACTTCAGTTTGGTGTTGTTTCGATGGGATGGTTGTGTTGTAAAGCATGTAGCTGTGATTTGTATGTCTTTTTTTCCTTATTATTATCTTTTTTGGGAAAAAGGGCGATGGGTCTGTCGAAGAAGTATGCTGTGTTATTGTATCATGCCATTGCCTACGATGCCTTTGCTTGTTTAACAAATTATGATTGCTTCAATCGTAATTGCCTTGGTACAGAAATACAGGTGAATTCATGATGTCGAGGTACAGAGAGGTTGCAGAAATTGTTCTTAGGTATCTGGAGCATCGAAATCCCCTTGTTCGTCTCAGTATAACTTCTTTGCTTCCTCGGATTGCACATTTTCTACGTGATCGATTTGTGACGAACTATCTTAAGGTTAGTGAAATTATTTTCTAAATTGACTGTTTTATGGATGTCTTTGTTGAATAACCAATTAAATTCTTTAATGTGTTGTTCATAACATCTGAACTGTGGAAGATGGGTTTTCTTGTAAACAGATATGCATGAATCATATCCTTGCTGTTCTCAAGATACCAACTGAACGTGCCAGTGGATTTATAGCTCTTGGGGAGATGGCTGGTGCTTTGGACGGTGAACTAGTCCACTATTTGCCGACAATAACATCTCACCTACGCGATGCAGTATGTTATTTGAGTTATTTCTGATTGCTGCCTTTATACTGATCAGTTTTAAATATTCAAATTATTCGTTTTGGCATTTCCCGTGACTTCTGCAAGCCTATCTAGTAGACAAATGTGTCATAAGGTAGTCGTATTTGCTGAATCCGCAGATTGCTCCTCGTAGAGGCAGACCTTCGCTTGAGGCTTTGGCTTGTGTTGGAAACATCGCAAAAGCCATGGGTCCTGCCATGGAAACTCATGTCTGCAGTCTTTTGGACGCCATGTTCTCTGCCGGTCTTTCTTCAGTACTAGTAGAAGCACTTGAGCAGATAACCATCAGGTATGCTAGTTTCATAGAAACCCTGCAGTTCGTGTCTTTTAATTTTGCTTTTTATGGCCAATAATAATGATGGTTGTCTCAGCATTCCGTCATTGCTGCCTACTATCCAAGATCGGTTGCTTGAAAGCATTTCAGCAGTTCTTTCAAAACCCCAAAATGCCCATACGAGGACACCTGTAGTTCCTAGTCGAGGAAACATGGCTAGCAACATCCAACAAGTTTCAGAACTTAGTGGTTCTGCTTTGGAGCAGCTTGCATTACAAACACTCGCACGTTTCAATTTCAAGGTAATATTTAGACGTTCAATGTGAAAAACAAGTTTCCTATCATTTAATGTCATACTCATTTGCATGTAGGGTCACGATCTTCTTGAGTTTGCAAGAGAATCGGTCATAGTTTATCTGGAAGATGATGATGGAGCCACACGGAAGGACGCTGCTCTTTGCTGCTGCAAATTAGTTGTAAATTCTTTTTCAATTACACAATTCAGTCCTAGTAGGTCCAGTCGAGCTGGGGGTAAACGAAGGCGCCAAATAGAAGAGGTTTGATTATCTTTATTTTTTGTACAATAAACTATAAAGTGGTTTCTAACCCTTTCTTCAGTCATCTAAACCAAAATTGCTTCCCTATGGTTGCTGTGGACAAGCATAATCTATAGATATGCTGCTTGATGCATATATATGTGTATATATATATATATCTTTCAAGTCAAGTGAGCATGAGAACACAATGATGTTATTTTGTAAATACGTCATTATAGATTACTATCAATACTTTTACTACTAAAAACAGATTTAATCTGCTCCAGTGAGTGTGATATCCAATTGCTTGGTTCAACTGTTATGGCTGCTCTATACTCTGTGTGGTCTATTATATAGTATACAGGTAGGAGTTCTTTTGTGTGGCTAAGGCTTGTCAATAAGACTTGGGTGTTTTGTTTTGTCATTCCACTTGTGTCATCAGGTGGGTAGCCTTCACCCGATGTGTCTGCAATTTATAGTTTGCAACATGGTTTAAGTTGGTTATGCCCTCGGAATCTAGTAGCCTGATTTTTTCATGGAGGAATTGCAATTGTATATCCAGGTTCAAGGCAGTAAAGAAGCAAGTTAGGTTAACTTATAATTTGATCAAGGAAACCTGGGCATATCCTTGTTATTATATTGGCATTTTTTATGATATAATGAGATGCTTTAGTGGAAGAGGAACTCAATATTTGACGTGTTTTTGCAATTTAGTTAGGCTCTGACTAATGGGTAGGATATAACTGTTTGGCTTTGCAATTTTTCCTGTTATTATATTCTCTTTTCATTACATCAACTACAATTCAATCAAGATCGTCAATCTGGGATTTTAATGATTGCTGAACAGTTGTTGGGAGGTGTTTTTATAATTGTCAGGATGTTGTGTCTTCCTGTTACATTTGATTGTCTTCATGGCTTTTTGCAACTAAGTGCAAAACTATTGGGGAATGTAATGACATGATTGGTAGATCTAATGATGACAGTGATATTCTCAATTGATAATTTGCATATAATGGTACATTAGACTGTTAAATTATTCTGTCACTGCAGATCGTGGAGAAGCTTCTTATTGCAGCTGTAGCAGATGCTGATGTTACTGTCCGTAACTCAATCTTCTCTTCCCTGCATGGGAATGGAGGATTTGATGATTTCTTAGCACAAGCTGATAGCTTGACGGCTATATTTGCTGCTTTAAATGATGAGGTACATTGCAAAATTTCATATATATATATATATATATTTATTTATTTATTCAGCATTAAATACATTGATGACGAAGTTAAGAAATGTGTGTTCAATTTATTTTTTTATTTTTTTGAGGGGGGGGGGGAGAAAGTGTTGTTGTCACATGTTTTTTATGCCAAAGTTTGGCATTGTCATGTACAATTGTGTTTGCATTCATGGATACTGTTAAGATTTAGAGAACAATTGAAGAAAGAAACTAGGAAGAACTTTTATTCACTAACTCGATTTGAGGAATTATTTGATTTCAAACAAAGAAATAGAACTGGCCTATTTATACTTGACTAGTCAACACTAGCTAACAACTAGTCAACACTAGCTAACCGATTAAACTAACTAACCACCTGCTTGAATTAAAGCCACACTAACAGATACAATAAATCTGAGTCAAGGAGTGGAGTGGGGAAAACAATAGAGGGTGGATTTGTAAAGTTTATGTAATCCTTAGTAGATCCCATCTTTCTTGTGTATGGTGCAATGTAGCTACATGAAAAACTTGTTCCTTTTTAATCATCAGGAACAAAATTAACTAATAAAGACATGAATAAAGTTGTTCTTTATCCTATGGCTTTCCAGCATATTGACAGTTTGGGAAAGGACATTTTGGGTTTGTGATCATAAATACCTTTTGTTTTAGAGCTCTATATGCCGTACGCATAACTGCTGAAAACGTGATCGCCTCTTTTTATTTTATTTTTTGGCCAGTTTATGCCTCTTATAGGCTGCTGGTGTAGTAATTATCATCCATTGCTCACTTAGAGAGCAAAGAATACTGATGCATGATTTTGTGCATAATCTTTGAGAAAGTTGATGTCTTACAGTCTTAGCAGTATGCACGGTTGTAACTTTATTTCTGGAAATGCAATTCTGCTTGCTAGGGCTTAAAGGTGCTCACTGAATCTTCTATTTTTTTTTTAATTTAGAATGAAGTGGTCATTCTGCATCTATTAAAGCCAGTACGGTATGCAAGTCATGCAATATGTTATTTCTCTAATGTTATTTGAAGAGTCAGGTAGGACTGGAAGTTCAGCAAATGGAATTCAGTCATATTTCTCTTTTTTTCTTTGAGCATTTTGTATGAAAGTGTTTCATTGTTGGCAGTGTCTAGAAATGGACTCTAGTGGCAACCATGTGCATGGATTCTTGTTGAATGTTGACTTCATTTATTACACTGATATTTTCTTGAATATTCTTATTATTTCTCAAATCTGAGTTCTAGTAATTTGGACAGAGCCTGAGTTGTTCGAGTCAAATAATTCGCATTTGTAGCACTTATGGAATTGTTTGTTCAACTAATTGAAATTACTTGTTTTTCTGGATATCTGCTAGGATCTTCAAGTTCGGGAGTATGCAATATCAGTGGCTGGTAGATTATCTGAAAAGAATCCAGCATATGTGTTTCCAGCACTTCGGCGTCACCTTATTCAGTTGTTAACTTATCTTGGGCAAAGGTTAAATCAATTGTTTTGTCACCACGTTTTAAATGTTTGAAATGGGTATCATCTGACGACTTTACTGTTATTGCTGTTCTTGTAACAGTGCTGATAGCAAATGCCGAGAAGAGAGTGCGAAGTTGTTAGGCTGTCTGATCCGCAGTTGTGAACGACTTATACTTCCATATATTGCTCCAATACACAAGGTTTGTAATAACCTTGTATATTATTTGTATACTCATCAATTTGCTCTAGTATCTCATGGAGTTTCTTCCAGGCACTTTTGGCTAAACTATGCGAAGGAACAACGGGAGTGAATGCAAACAATGGCATCATCAGTGGGGTTCTTGTGACTGTCGGGGATCTTGCTAGAGTGGTAGGTTACCTGTGCTGGATTCTTGATTTGCGTTCTAGGTTTTATTCTGGTGCATGATGTTCTGCTGTAGAGAAGACACTAGATTTTGGTTTCATTATAGCTAGGCCTTCTATTCTTGAAGTTTCATTAGTGGAAATTTCAACTTTTCCTGATGAATTAACCTCAAATCTATTTCTCTTTTCTGAACTGATCATGCTGTTAAGATCACTGATTAAGCACTTTTATGCTCACATCTTTTTACATACTTATATATCAGTTTCCAGCTTTTAGGTGGGTATTCTAGTAGTTTTTGTTGTTAATATCTCTGATAATTAGTTTCAGAAATAGTGTAGACTTTCTATCTCTATGTGAACACTTTTGGGTGGAATTCTCTTAGTTTTCTTGCTCCATGCTTGATCTGTGTTGGGTGTTGTTTCTCCTGTTAGGAGACAACCTCTCTCTCTACAGATTCTTTCTCTGGCCTGCTTTTACATTTATCAGAAGAAAGCCTGCTTTTGTTTTTTTTGTAATTATGTATCTGTTTCCGGCTAAACTTTATACTTTCATGCATGCTGGATCTGCTGGTTGTGGGATTAAAATTCCACAGAGGGTATGTCGCATCTGAAGTGGAAAGTAAACTGAAGTGGTCTTGGCGTCTTTCTCTTAGGAAACTTCAGGGCATCTCACACCACATAGTATTATGACTATTTCTTCTCCTGTGCTTTATGGTTTGAGACTCATGGTTCATGTTTTTCAATACCTTCAAGACATTTTAGCACCATCCTTTCTGTGTCCATTCTCATAGTGCCTTATCCCATGTTCTTAGACTCTCACTGCTTGTTCTTCTATAAATCATGACACCATGGTGGTTCACTGTCTCAAATGATTTCATGCACGAGATGACGAGAGCATTTGGGGTTCTCAGAGAACAACACACCCACCCATGCTTTCATGGACTTGTTGAGCCTATGGTTCTCTGGTGCATTTGGATCGTGTAACTCGTAAATGTTTGTTGTAGATATCCTTGTTTGTGACTTCCAAGAGACAGTTGTTTACCTGGCATATGTTTTGCCCTCTCTTCTACATGTTCCTAATTAAGGATATTCTTGCAGTTATGATGAGGGAAAAATGTTCCATATACTGAATCTCCTTGCAGTTTGCCCATCTACATATACTTCCATTATACATTTATATATATATTTTCTATTTACTATTCTTCCATTCACATTTATATTTTTTTACTTGGTGCAATTGACCCAAGCTACTCCTTGTAGTATGATAGCAACGGCCAATACTAGAGGAACAGCCCTTTGAACAAGAGGGACCATCTAATCCACACTCCAGGCCTTGGAAGGTTTATGTGAGGAGAAAGCATAAAGGAGGACAGGTGTATGGTGTATGGATATAAATAAGAGCATTCTGTTAGAGGATGTGTTAGAGGATGTATCAGTTATACATGCATGACTTGAGAAGATAAGGATTAGATATAAATAAGAGCATTCTGTTAGAGGATGTGTTATGCATTATCCTACTTTGTTTTGTATTTTCTTTTGGCTAGAGAGCTTGGGCAGTACAGATAGCCATTCTGGTAATCTGACTGATTTTCCTTTTGGTTTCCTGTAATTCTCCTTTCAATCAATATAGTAAACCCTTTTGCCTTGAGTAATTTTTTATATGTTAGCTCTTTTTCTTTCGGTGATTTCTGATTCTCAAATGGATATGATTTTGATTGGAATCTTTTGTAAGAACCTGCACATCTGTGTTATTAATTCTTGAGCTTTGATGTTTTAACATGGTCGAGTATCTCCTAGCTGAAACTATCCTTACGCTGTTCCTTTTGCTCACTCTCACTTGTATTTTCTGAGTGATTTTGCTATGTGGGAATATTTGGATGAGTAGTCTTCGAGCATCTTTCTGTGCTTTGTGTTTTTTTGTTATTGAGCTTTGGTGTCTTAACATGGTTGAGTAGTCTGAGCATATCCTATCGTTATGCTGTGCATTGTGCTTATTTTCACCTGTATGTTCAGGGTGGTTTTGCTATGCGAGAATATATTCCTGAGCTTATGCCTAGAATTGTTGAAGCTTTACTGGATGGAGCTGCTGCTACTAAACGTGAGGTTGCTGTTGCCACTCTTGGTCAGGTTGTACAGAGCACAGGGTATGTCGACTGCTTCATTTTGAGCAAATTGGTCGTGACAATATTCTTTGAACTGCAATAATGCGCATCAGACACTGTCCACATGCGATTCCTTTTTGCACTATTCCACATGCACTGTGTGTAGGTAGTTCTTCACCAGAATGCATAAGTACTCCAAATGTCGGATTTTGAAAGATGATTGGCTTAGGTATGACATGAGGGTGCCCATGTTTAATGAATTCAGGGTTGTATATGAATATATGATCGTTTAATTGGTTGAGTTTTGGGTACAAAATCATAGTTGATAGAAGAAAGATGATTAGGGGCACTAAGAGTATAGATAAAACATACAAATGTTCTATGAGTGCAAATTGACATCCAGGTTGTAACTTCTATGGCATTTGGTCCTATTATTGGATTTTGGAGAAGGTTAACAATATCTCAGCTAAAGGAATAGTATATATTTTTTTCAGCAGTGAGGTATGCTAGATGTTCTTGTGCTGTAGTATACTGGTATATGTATCTCTTAAAATTCAGTTGACTTAATTGAGCTTAGATGTGGCACCTTTTGACTAGTAGTTTGCTGTATTATTTTTATCCATATGTATATATGTCTTATGAGAATTGTTGGTCTTTGTCCATAGTTATGTCATTACTCCATATAACGAGTACCCGCAGTTGCTCGGCTTACTCTTGAAACTATTGAATGGTGAGCTGGCATGGTCTACACGGCGCGAAGTTCTAAAGGTATGTTGTCGAGCACTTTCTATGCTGTTGTCTATATGTTTTTGTGCCTAAACTCTCTGGAAACAATGATTAGGTTCTTGGCATAATGGGTGCTTTGGATCCTCATGTTCATAAGCGCAATCAACAAACCTTACCAGGACCTCTTGGTGATGGTACTCGTGCAACCAATGATGCAGGCCCACACATTCAGTCCAGTGATGAGTTGCCAATGGATCTTTGGCCATCATTTGCAACATCAGAGGATTATTTCTCCACTGTAAGATTGAAATATATAAATAACGAAGGAGTGATACCTGTTGTGTGATCACATTTATTACTTTCAGGTTGCTATCAATTCCTTAATTCGGATACTTAGGGACCCTTCTCTTTCTAGTTATCATCAAAAAGTCGTTGGATCTCTCATGTTTATTTTCAAGGTTTGTTGACTTGAAGAATGCAATGTATTTAATTGTAAAACCTTTCATCTGCCATATTAATCTTTAATATATCTTTTCCTTTATATGTGCAAGATCAGTCGATGGGTCTTGGCTGCGTGCCGTACTTGCCAAAGGTTAGTTCATTTAGCTTATAATTTTGAAGCATTGCTCTAATTTTTGTTGGTGTTGCTTGTGAGATAAAGGCGATATGGCATCATATAAAACTGCATTCCCTTTTATCACGTTTAAAACCAACAAAACATGTCATTTGTTTGGAATTGTCAGGAAAGTGGGTAAATTTACCATCTTTGCAATTTTCATTTTCCATAAATTTTCTGTCAGTTTGGTAGTTCTTTGAAGTAAGGTTGTCTTGTGTTTTGTCTTGGAAATCATGATAGATGCATCACTATTACTGTTGCTAGTGTATCCAAGTCTAAGATTTGAAAGATGAACTTCGTTTTCCCTTAGTACCGTGAGGTGTAAGCATTGAGGCAGACTGACGCCTACGCCACAACAAAAAAAAAATTAATTAAATGTATAACACATAATTCCATATAAAATTATGGAAGTTGTAAAAATACTAGTTATAAGTCTTAAAAACATAAACTAAATCAACCAAATCAGCAAGAGTTCATAGAGTGTGTGGCTGACTAGTGTGTTGGTTTTGTGGAACCATGAGATACGGAGGAGGGGCTGTCTGGCTGAAGCAAGAGGAGAGGAGAGAATGCGTGAGGTAGGAGAGAAGAGAAATCGATTGTCTGTTGAGTCTGAAACTATATTGATGGCTGCTGTGCTATAGGGTTTGAGATTTAATTTAATTAGAGAGTTCCTAATTTATGTCAGGACCCAGGAGACAAAGGAGGCACCTTGGCCTGCTTCAACTACCCGAGGTGTCTGTCTCATCCAGTGCAGCAGAGGCGTCGCCTCGTGCATGTATATGGATGGCCTTGGCCGAAGGTGTACACGTCGAGCTTTTTTTGGCACTGATTAAAAAAGCTGTCTGAGAAATTGTATGCTTTATGCGTGAACTGGCACACGTCGCTGTTAAACTAGACTAACAAGACTCTGAATAAGTCATTCATGATCTTAGCATCCGATGTCTAGAAGACTATAACTGAAGTTGTTCTGTGTTCTTCCTTATTCTGTTAGGTTTGTAAGGCTTTTACTATATTATTTGAAACATATGTTGCGTAAAGAAGGGGATAAGATGGAGATAGGTGCAGTTGGAGATAGCATTTAAGCTATTTGTTGAGAAGTGAGGCTGTGAAAATGAAGTGGATATCTATTAGCTTGTAGTCATCATCATTACTAGAAAAAATCTGGCTTCAAGTTAGAAATGCAAACAAATGGAGTTCATGTTTCCCTGAAAGTAGAAATTTTATTCTGCTAGACTTTGCAGGAAGTTAAAGCAGAGGAACATGTTACGTTGTTACTGATCAATTATCTAGTCATCATCTGGCAAATTATTTTGCAGGAGTTTTGCCTCATGATGAATTTATAAAATAGGAGAATGTGAAATGTAAGGATGGGAAGATGTTCTTGTATATGCTGATACCAAGGGTTCACAGGCAGTGTACAAAATGCATTATTTTTCTGCCAATCTGTCGAATCACATACAGTGTATAGAAGGATCAAATTTGTCGCCTGTTTCACTGACCTAGAAACTTGTCCTATACTTTCCATGCTTTCTTAAATAGTTTGTGCGAACTATCTGATACACCTTCTTCCATCTCTAGGTTTTACCCGACTTCTTTCACACTATTCGTACATGTGAAGATAGTCTGAAGGAGTTCATAACTTGGAAGCTTGGAACTCTTGTTTCAATCGTGCGTCAGGTAGAAATATACTTTGGTCTGTATAACTATAAAAACTATTGTTTTTGCCGTCAGGACATCATTCACCATTCTTGGTTGCATGTCTAGCACATTCGCAAATATCTACCGGAGTTGCTCTCTCTGATATCGGAATTGTGGTCATCCTTCAGCCTTCCAGCAGCTAACCGTCCTGTTCATGGACCCCCGGTAATGTGTTCAGTATTATTATCTTTGCATAATGCATTGGTGTCAGTGCATAATAATAGAAAGACGAGTCCCTTGGTCTCAACTGTGCAATAATGTAATTGTTTGCATCTACCCTTTTGACATCCTCATCAGATCTTGCACCTTGTTGAACAACTTTGTCTGGCCCTCAATGATGAGTTTAGGAGATATCTTCCTATCATTCTCCCATGCTGTATTCAAGTTCTAAGTGATGCGGAGCGGTGTAATGACTACACTTACGTTCGTGACATTCTTCGCACCTTGGAAGTATTTGGTGGTTAGTGTGATTATGAAATAACACCATGTTTTTGAGGGCTTTGAGTTGTAATAAAGGCTTATTCATGTCCAAAAACCTTGATGTAACTTTGTACTACAGGCACATTGGATGAACATATGCATCTACTTCTTCCCGCGCTCATACGATTGTTTAAAGTGGATGCTTCTGTAGACATAAGGCGTGCTGCTATAAAGACCTTGATAAGATTGATTCCTCGTGTTCAGGTTAATGGACCGCCTCTGGGCTTAATAAGATTATTGTGATGTTATATATGTTTTAAAAATTGTTGACTAAATACCATCAATTTCTTTTCTTTTTATTAGGTTACAGGTCACATTTCGGCACTTGTGCATCACCTGAAGCTTGTATTGGATGGGTATGTTACCCTCCCAACTATTGTTGGCTTTTAAATATATGAATGTGGAAATTGCCTGTACTCATTTCTACATGCAAATTTACTCAGGCAGCATAAGCTGGAGCTTTTTAATATGTATTTAGTTCAGCCTGTTCATTGATTAGAATTTAGAACCATGTCTTGGACTTCGTCTTCTGTTCCCTTGGCACCCTAACAACAGTTATTACCTTAGGCTGAACCGTTGATGTTTTGGCTTTCAATAATTCTATCTCGTTTGCAAAGTCACTAAATCAGATTGCATAAAACCTGAGTGAGGCCAGAAGATACACTAGTTATATTATTTGCTAGTTTTGTAAGTTAAATCCTTGACCCTTCTAGACCAACAATAGGAGGAGAGTTGTACTCCTTTTTGCAAATATGGAGGACGTCCAACTTTATGTATTGCTTCTCGAATGCCTGGAAGTTGTATATGTGTTGATTCAGTTGTACTGAGTTGACGCTTGGCAATAAGAATCACAGAAGTTTCAACAATCCTGTGCCACCCTAGTTCCCAAGTATGCTGTTATGTACTCTTATGCTTGCCTATTTCTACAGATTTGGGACCTGCTCTATCTTTCTGTTACCTTCTATGTCTTTGTCATCTTCCTTTTTCTGAACTCACTCTAAATCTTAAAAATGTATTAAGATAGTTTATTATTTGATTATTCACAATTGGCCATTAGTAAAACAATCGTGATACAGAGAGATATTTAAATAGAAAGGACATCTTTGAAGTTTTGGTTCCTGCTTCAGGGTTGTCTCATTGGGTTATCTAATTTAATGTATGGAAAAAAAGATCCACTTTCTGGAGTCTGGACTATGAAGTGTGGTTTTGATATCTGGTTCTTCTTGTGGCTTACTCTTGTTATCATTAATCATTGTTACATCTGCTTGATACTGTTACAGTTCCGCTTAATTTTCTGGGCAAAACATGGATCTTTGTTAAATTTGTGAATATCAGCAATTTCTTTTAGGTTGGTGTGTGCATTGGGTGGGCCTGGTGGGTTTGGGTGGGCAAACCAAAATCCGATCGGATTTTGAATATATAAGTCAATCCCAAATTTTGGGTTTCGGATTATTTTGGTTCTGGTTTCGAGTTGGGAGTCAGGTACGGTTATCACTATATGCAATATATATGTGTATATATTCAATCGACTAAGAGGGGATTGATAAAGTCCATATTAGGTTTAGAAATTAGAAAAGAGTATGACCAACTAGGATTTAGGATTTTCTAAAGATAAATAGATAAAATAATATACACACAAACACACACACACACACACACATATATATATATATATGTGTGTGTGTGGTTTTCGGACGGGTCGGGTGGCCAAAAAACATACCCAACCCGAACCCATGTATCCTCCCAAAAGTTGTTTTTTTTTGGGATTTTGGGGGCACATACAGCAACTTTAAATTGCTTAATCAGGCTTTATATTTGCCATTTCTATGTGTTACCTTTCTAACGAAAGAGTTGGTACTTCTCTCTTGACTCACCTATCCAATATATTAGTTGCTTGGGTACATTGTATTATCTACTTCCAGTGTTATTTTTCTATTTTGTAGCTTACTTCTAGCATATATGATTTTTTGTTAAATTATCTTCTCTATTTAAATTATCTTTTAATATTTTATCTGTGATTTTTGTTGCTAGGAATATATAAGGAGCTTATCTTTTACAAAGCTGTGAGATAATTAAGTTATCTTCTATATTTATTTTATTTTGTGTTTGTTTCCATCGGTCATGGAGGTAATTCTTGCAGATTGTTAACATTGATTTGAGCTTGAGTTATGCACCATGTTATTTTTGGATTTTTCTTCGTGCTGTTCTTGTTCTCGTTGCCTTCGCGGTCTTCTTTTACTCAATGGTGTAAATGTTTCTATACTTTATTTATCATGACCCACTTTCTAGATGAGATACGTTCTTAACGTTGTTTTTATGTGAGCCTAAAGAAGAGGATAAGAGTGTAAAACATAAAATATCAGTGCACCACCATGTCCGTAATTAAGTTGTGTTTGGATCTCTTCTCTCAGTAATTGCGTAGTGTCTTTGGATATATACTTGGGTGTCAATTATGTCTTCTAGTCACCCACATCAGGTATCAGATTATAAGAGTATATTTGTGCCCCAAGGGGTAATTTGTGGTATAAGTGTATATTTCTGTCATAAGAGGTAATTTGATGCCAATCATGTGTTGTCACCCACAGGTTTTGTCATTATTTTTATTTAATGATTGAATGGAAGGACCTTAACTTGTGTCTGAAGCTTTTTATCCTCAAGGTTTTGTTCTTTGTAGTGTTAGTGAACTCATCAACTCGGTTATTATTGTGATTCTTACTTATTCTGATCATAATTGCAATATTTGCTCATCAATAATTTCTTATGTCTAATAGTGGTGTTATTTAGCTGGTTAAATTGGTTTCAGTTCATTCTATTAGGGTTTTTGTTCTCAAATTTTAAAACTAACTGCTAACCAAACCAAATAAGGTTCGGTTTAATTCGTTTCGGGTTATTCGCTTTTGTAACCTGTTAAAACGACTAAGGATTTATATTTTTTGGTTGGAAACTTACTTAGGGTTATTTGGTTTTGGGTTAAATGCTTTTGTAACCTGTCTTTAGTGTCTATTGCATCTAATATATAAGCTTACCATACATTTATAGGCAACAACCGACTTATATTAAGTAAAAGACATCTTCCAAAAACAAATATCTATCAAAACACATTATTTCTTCATGCAACCTTCTACATCTAGTAAAAACGTAAGGTAACCGAGAGCACTATCTACCATCAAGCAAAAAGCATTATATAGCAATAAAATATGTAAAATAATAATATATTATGTATTTGGTTTATTTTTGTAAACATGAAATATATAAAATATTAGTAGAATGTCTTATTCGGTTTATCTGAATGAGAAAAAAATTAACCGAAAACCAAACATTACAAGGATCTTTATTCGGTTACCAAACTGTTTAACCCAATACCAAATAACCCTAAGTCATTAAACCCAAATCTCATTCAATTCAGGTGCGTTATTCGGTTTCTGTTATTTGTGACACCCCTAATGTCTAATTAACTATATTTTTAAAGTTTTGGCATTACAGGTAAGGGATTTGCCAAAGCATTTGATAGGCATAAGAGTTTGTAATTTTCAAGTAGAAAGACGATAAGTCTTAAAATGCTAAAGAAATCTTGGCAACATTTCTGTTTAAGTTAGGCATCAACTTCAGCGGCTCTTTTCTTCTATGGATTCTGTGTGTATGATCTTTAGTTATGATTTTAATTTCTCTCCCAATGTTGTCTTCATGTATGCAGCAAAAATGACGAGCTTAGGAAGGATGCTGTTGATGCACTTTGTTGCTTGGCACATGCTCTTGGCGAGGACTTCACAATTTTCATCCCATCAATTCACAAACTTCTTCTTAAGCATCGCTTGCGGGTCTCTTTTTGTCATCATTATTTTATTTGTATTCTCTTGTGAAAATTAGTGTCCTGCATTTGTAGAAATTAATGTTTTACATATTTCACTTTCAGCACAAGGAATTTGAAGAAATTGAGGGGAGGTTGCAAAGGCATATACCGTTAATTTTGGGCAGTGTGGCCGCACAAAGGTCAATTCGGCAGCCTCCTATTGAGGTTATTAGTGACCCTTTGAGTGATATGGAGAATGATCCGTATGAAGATGTGCACAGACAACTCAAAGTTCATCAGGTATACCAATAGTTATAGGGAGGTGATCCCTACACAACACTTTTTAACCATACACAACAATGTTATGTCAATTGACCATTTTACCCTTTCTTAGTTAACTTTATAATAAATTGTTTCAATTTCCCCTTCACTTTCACTGCCCTCAATTTCTCGTTACCTTCACTACCCCTTCACTGCCCTTCACCTTCACTGCCCTCATCGCCGGAGAAACAACAACAGCAACTGACCACTGCCGGCCACCACCAATATCCGGCCATGGCCTACGCCTTCTCCGATGAGTTCACGACGGAGAGTTCCACATGGCAAGCGACCTCCAATTCACTCTTTACGCCAGTGGTGTTTTCTAATCTAAAAAACTCCTTTTTTAACTTCGATCTTATCGCCGCCGTCGTTCTCCTCCTTCTTCCTCCCCTCAACTTCACCTTCTCCTCGGATCTGTTCCTTTCCATTCTCATCAAATTCATTATTCAAATTCTCACCTTCATCAGAAGAAGAGTTCGTTTTCGTAGACGACGAAGAATGAAACAATCCGTCGCCGATTCCGGCATCGGCGGCCTTCACACTCGTCCGCCTTTGTATCTCGACGCGTAGAGTCGCTGTCGTTGTCGCCGTCGTTTCTCCGATCTCCGGCGTGTCTAATAACGCAATTATTGAACAAAAAATAGCTTAAAACAAATGCAGTTTAAGAAGAAATTGTAAGTAAACAATGGCACAAGTGATGCTTGATGAAAAAGAAGAAGTAATTGAGATCAAAGACAGGTATTGGAATTCGATGGAGTTGAGATTCATGCAGATTAGCAAATTGAAGGATTGGGGAAGAAATTAGGCGGTTGATTGGATTATTTGGAAATTGTATCTGTATATTTATTATTTCTCCCTCGGTATTGGTGATGCGTATAAATACATACATATATAACTATATTATATATATATATACACATATACATTATATCAGAAACCATGAAATCAGAAAGATGAGTACTCCAAATTCGCTCACAGAGTAGGCATAGGCCATGGCCAGAGATTGGTGGTGGCTGGTGGTGGTTGAGTTCCAGAATGGTGGTCGGAGATTGGTGGTGGGCGGTGGTGGCCGGCTGGTGGTGTTGTTGATGTAGTTGTTTCTGCTGGATAACTTGCAGTTGTTGTTTCTCCGGCGAAAGGTTGCCAGCGACGGTGTGTCTTACATCACGAGAGGGGTAGTGAAGGTAAGGGGAAATTGAGGGCAGTGAAGGTGAAGGGGAAATTGAAATGATTTATTAAAAAGTGAACTAAGAAAGGGTAAAATGGCCAATTGACATAAAATTATTGTCTATGGTTAAAAAGTGTTGTGTAGGGATCACCTCCCATAGTTATATGACCCCTCCTATTCGTTATCAAAAGTGACGTTCGAATCATCGTTCTTCAATACCATGTATGAGGGAATCATTATTTTTTAAATCATGCATGAGGTGAGTCATTGTCTTTCAACAGAAGTCAAGAGCATGTATCCCTTTGTCATTATTCTTCAATGAAATGCATGATTTGAGTTATTTAAGTTGCATGGATCGTGTTAACATATGAGGTTAGGATAAATATGAAATTTAGGCACCATCTGTTAGTCACTGGGGAGCATTTTACTTTGCTAAATCATGGTTTCCCACAGGTCAATGATGGTCGATTACGTGCTGCTGGCGAAGCTTCTCAGCGTAGCACAAAAGAAGACTGGGCTGAATGGATGAGACATTTCAGCATTGAATTACTGAAGGAGTCACCTTCTCCAGCTCTACGAACGTGTGCTAGGCTTGCACAATTACAGGTGTGGCTAAATGGACATTGGTGTAAATAAATGCATATTGAAATGCATTCATAACCATAATTGTTTGCAGCCGTTTGTTGGACGAGAGCTGTTTGCAGCCGGATTTGTTAGCTGCTGGTCGCAACTCCATGAGTCTAGTCAAAAAGCCCTTGTTCGGAGTTTGGAGATGGCATTTTCTTCTCCTAATATACCTCCCGAAATTCTTGCTACATTACTTAACTTGGTATGACCATCTTACCCTTTGTTTTGATAACTTCTCTCACGTGGGACGTTTTCTATGCTGCTTTTAACAGAAGTTGTTGGCATGGTTTTCAAAAGCGTGTGAGGCGTACGCCTCGAGGCGCGCCTTGAGGCGAGGCGGTCCAAAATCGCACTTGAGGCGGCGCCTCTCAATACCCAGACGAGGCGCACGCCTTGATTGTCTAAGGCGGTGACCAAGGCGGTGAGGCGTGAGGCGGTGATGAGGCATACGCCTCAATACAGAGGCTAAATTATTTAAAGAAATGACTGAAACCTTGTCTACTTTTTTTT